>JAWQUT010000529.1:80763-94613 GCA_033807755.1 Ellobium chinense | reverse complement strand
AGAGAGAGAGAGAGAGAGAGAGAGAGAGAGAGAGAGAGAGAGAGAGAGAGAGAGAGAGAGAGAGAGAGAGAATGGGCGAAAGAGAAAAAGAGCGAGAGATAAAGAGTGAAGAAGGGATGCGGGCTGCATGGAAAGAAAGAAGAAGAAAAAAAAGGGGGTGGGGAGAGCTGTAGGCTAGCAAAGGGGGACCGAGGAAGAAAATCAGAAAAACGGCAAGAAGGGGAGACACATCAAAGGAACAAGAGCATTATTAATACCTCTCACCATGTCCAACTACCTGCACATCCATCCATTCATCCATGTAAATATATCTCTCTATATATATTATATCCTCGAAGTAAGGATTATGTCATTAATTAGGTGGTGAGGGGCGGGCGTTGGAGGGAAGATACTGACTAGAAGTGATTCTAGAATTAGAACTTGTTAAACTTGACTTTAAGTTCTCGGATCATACAAATAACTTGATATAATCAAAGAGCGAATTCAGCCTTATTTTTAATTGCTGCGAGACAAATATTTTCTCAAACATTGATTTTGATCCACTTTGTGAAAAATGATAGCACACAGCAACACTGAGGATGTCTTTAGTTTATGGACCTACCGACAAAAGAATCCATCTCGTAACACGTTGCCTGGAAACCTTCATGCAGACATTCCTTCAAGGCGGGAAGTCCTGAACTTCCGGCGCCTATCACGCAAACACGTTTTGACTTCACTTGCGTCGCCATTCTTCAAGACGTTCTCACTGTAACTTCTGAATGTTACCACACTGTCTAGTCTAGTTCTGTCCAGTCGTCACTGCGATGACATAGAAGAATGACTATCACAGTGTTGAAATGATAAGGTAGGGGACTTTGGACATAACCTTTTGGTGAAACTTTACTCTCCACCATGCAATTTACAAAGACACAGATATCAGTAGCATGTTGATTTTTTTTTGGTGTGTGTGACTAGATCTAGAGTCCCCCGGTATATTTGTAGGAACAAGGAGAGAAAAAGGTATTTGCGCGGCGGATGAAATAGACGGCACTACGCCGTCAAGACACACCAGAAAATTTTTAAAAAAAGATTTTTTTTCCTTTTTGGGTTTTGTTTGCATCTCAGATCTCTCGTAGCAACAGTGTCCACGGGTTAATGTGTCTCCTCTTTCCCTCCTTGTTTCTTTTCCCGTCACATTCTAGACCTTCATGCAGACATTCCTTCAAGGCAGCGAGTCCTGACATCCCAACACCAGTCACGCACACACGTTTGGGCTTTCTCTGCGACGCCATATTTCAGAAGTTGTCATTAACTTCTAGTATTACTAGAATCTAGTTCTGTCCAGCTGTCGCTCTGATGATATAAATATGAGGAACTATCACAGGGTAGGGACTTTCGACCAGACCTCTGGTTAAATTTTTACTCACTGTACTATACAGTAACATAATAACAACACAGATATCAGTAGTTTTAAGCCATTAGATCAAGAATCCCATTTGTTTTATAGGGAACAGGGAGAGGGATAAACAGGTTCTAGTATGGCGGATGAAAAGAAAGTTATAACAGGCAGCAATACGACTGTCCAGACAAACCAGAGAACATTTTGTGTCCATCTTAAATCTCCCGTAGCAACAGTGTCCACGGGTGACTTTCTTCTGCTTTTTTTACCTTTCACGGTTCTCTTCCCGTCACATTCTATCCAGTTGAAGGTAGTACAAATTATTCAATGTTGCCAAGTCATATATATATATATGCCGAACTTGACACCTTCTACCTAGTCCTCGACAATAAATAGTGCCCTGAGTAAATTTTCTTAACAAAGGGTCAAAATAACAAGAATGAAGTGAAACAAAACAAAATTTCTTACACTTTCAAAACTAATAACTTGGTAACTGAAATTCTTATTTAATAACTTACAATCAGTTCTAAAAGTGGTGGCGGATTAACATCGGTAAGAATAAGGGGTCAAAGACAGGTTCAAGACAGGTTCTAGAATCTGCGCCTGAATATCCCCTGTGAAATGTAAATCAATATGCAAAAGACTTCACTATCAGAAGTTGTTTTTTTTGTGTGTGTGTAATGGTAGAAGACGTGACGCTACCAAAATACCTGCCATGACACATGGAAGTTCCATTATGCTTTGAATGTTCCTAATCTAATCCTTGTCCACGCAGAGACTAAAACCAGTGGTGCATCGTTAGAGTCAACACCTACGGCCGTATACGTTATCCATACGTTCATTAAGGCATTGCATTAACTATAGTAAACACTTCTCGAACTTTTTGGGAGTATCCCCTGGTGATTACCGCACTGCGTTAAAGTAAGAATTATGCATACGGCCACTGCTGTAGTATGCACAATGCCACGTGACTTTTCACTCCGGCAGTAACTACAGAAAACCTCGACACATCAGTGCTAGTTCTCATAGCTACCATCAGCGCGCGTAGTTATGACAACATTATGTATTGGGGCGGGGGAGGTGGGGGGAAGGGGTGTGGTTGGGGCAAACATGCATAAACGACTTGTCGCACGTTGTCGCACGGTCACTCTATATTTGAACTAAGGTTGCAGGAGCCTAACTGGTCAAGAAAAATTTAATGGGCTATTAGAGTCGTTAACAGCAAATCCCTGAATCTTTTCATTCAATTCGACTCGCAATCCTCTTTTTTTTTACTGAACAGTATGCTCGCCCATTGCGCAACAGTTCGAAACATGGCTACTAATTTCAGAAAACCTTTGCTCTGTCCATGGTTGCATCACAAAATTTAAATTTACACTGATGTCTTTTCCTGCTCAGAAGTTTGAAAAATATGTATTTATTATTGTCAAAGTTATAAAAAAAAAAAAGGGGTGGGGTCACATACACGGACTTGTGCGTGTGTGCGTGCGCGCGCGCGTGCGTGCGTGCGTGCGTGCGTGCGTGCGTGTGTGTGTGTGTGTGTGTGTGTGTGTGTGTGTGTGTATGTGTGTGTGTATGTGTGTGTAAGAGAGCGAGAGAGCGAGAGCGAGGGAGAGAGAGCGAGAGAGAGAGAGGGAGAGAGGGTGAGAGACTGTCTTTTCGTCCTTGTCTCGCAGTCTGTTCATGCGCACACACCCACGCATTGGTGCACAAATGTCAATTTGTCCATCCGTCCATCTGTTTATCTGAGAGAGAAAGAGTGAGAAGGAAAAAGAAATACATGTGATGACCAACCACACTAACAGTGAATGTAATAATAAAAAGCGTGCAACAGTTTAGGCGTTTTATTTATATATTTAATAATTACAGTATACAAATAACTGACAAGATGGTAGGTTATTTCCAGCCGAATATGTTGACCAGTATAATTATAATGTAGATCGTGTTACACAAGTTGTCATATGGTATAGGAAAGAAAAAAATGAGTACAAAACATGGAATTGTCGTGAACTGCTAATGCTGGGAACTTCAACATTCAAGATACCGGTGGAAAGACAAAAAGATTCTCTCGTCTTGTTGACAGGAAAGAGAAGGTGACAGTACAGTATACAATTCAGGCCGCTTAAACTTTTGAGGAGCATGAGAAAAACTGCTTTTAAATGCGGCTGCGATTATGAGATATTCTATGAAAGAATAAAGTGTTCTCTAATTTTAATATTTTTCAAATATGGCATTTTAATTTGCTTGAAAATTGCGAATATGCGAGTTGCAGAATTAAAGGTATTGTCTCTGTTACAGCTTTGTTATTAGTTTCATATGGCTCAGGTATTTATACAGCTACAGTCTCTAAAATAATGGGAAGGCAAGCTCCATGTCTTAATCCTAGTACATGCATAAATTGTCAGATTTTATGATACAACGAAATTATCTTTCCATTCTGCAAAAATTCATCTCTTAAGACAGATAAAAGACTACCGGCTTTTAGAACACACACAAAATGACACAACTAATCTAAATAAAAGTGGCTGTTTTAACTCAAGACAAAAAATAGCGTGTATTCATAATAAAATGTAAACTGCATTCTACCATAGTGTCCCTTATGGTTTATGACACCTATTAGAAGGGCAAATCACTGATGTGTACAACCCAATTAATCCGCTGATATATAAAATCCCCCTTTTTGGGGGGCCCTGCCAGCCAGTGTTAGGGTGTAGAAATGTGTAAAATAACCTGTGATCTAAATAAAGCATCCAATTCTAAAGTTTCAGGTAACATTTGAGCCTTCTAGATAAAAAACATAAAACGTGTAGGCCTATGTATTCGCACGCGATCAAAACCGGCCAAATGAAAAATTGGGGACCAAATCAGAATTTGAGGTGATCTCTTTCAAAAGACATTTGTGAAAAATTTTGGGCGTTGACTCCCCCCCACCCCCCTCTTTTTCTTCCCGTTAAAAGATCGGGCAAAAGAAGTACTTTAACCTCCATGGAAGAAATTTCCCGAAATCACAGTGGCAAATGTAGAATAACACAAAATGTTAATAGTGCCAAAAGAAGAAAAAACAACAGGTGTCAAAGGCCTTAACCAGCAGCTAGTACCTGGCATGTTTCCACTTAGAAACACAATGTTTACATTATGGCGATTGAGGGGGGTCATCTAGGCTATATGGACAGTCTTTTAAACTTCCTCTCCCCCTAAGGCCCTCAGCAGCCCCCCCCCACCCACCCCCTAGTCTAGCCTGTATGGGACTTAGATCTAGATCTACGTGCTGCAGACTCAGTTTACATGACACACGCTTTTTTTAAAATAGTTTTTTTCTCGTTCTCTTTTTGTCCTTGTCTCTCTTGTTTTCCTCCCACCCTCCACCCCCTCCCCCCACCTTTGACACACACACCCAGTGTTGCCAAAAAATGCACCAAATTTGGCCATTTTTTTTAAATTTAAGATTTCATTCGTTCCTTTTTCCTTCCCTACTTCCACCCCCAACCCCACCATCAACCCCTCCCCCCACCCACCCCACCCCACCCCTACCCTTAAGAAAAATCACCACCCCACCCCTTCTCAGCCCACCCCATAGGCTCATATGGTATTGCCAAAGGAAGCTGAATTTTTAAAAAATTCTTTTGGGCAGATGCACCAAACTTTTGTTTCTCCAGGGCTTCTTCCCCAATCAATAACACAATCACCCTTTAAGAAATGCCAATATGATCACTTTTAGGTTTTAAATGTGTGGTTACAAGTGGATTTTATCATCAAGGGTTGCAAATATGGTCAACTAAAAACTATCTGCTCATGCCAAGGTGTTTACATGAAAACAATGACCAGCCAAGAGAGGGTCATTTTTCCTCTCCCCTCCCAATCACCCCCAGGTCACTCCCCTCTGACCATTCCCTACTTGTTCCCTTCCAAACAGGCTACCATGGCTAAATTTTAGGGTTGAACTGTAGGTTCATGGGAGCTATCAAAGTAGCATAGGGTATGCCATCAAGAGAACTGGCTATTTTGAGAGGTATCAAACTCTTAATTGGGCCATAAGAATGATCTAAGGCATATAATTCAGCAACATTGGCACCATTTTGTAGGGAAATGAATGTGCTTGACAGCTGACAGTTGCATATTTCTCCAGGGAACTAACAAAGGCTACCAACACCTCATCCAATCCATCTCAGTGAGTGAGACTCTTGAAAATTTTCTGTATCCCTATGCAAATATACCTCACCACAGGAATATCATTCTCTGTCATGAAAGAAGCAAGAAAGAGACACTTCAACAGTACAGAATGCATCACTATTGACTACTCAAAACATATGTAGGAAATAATTAAATGTGGGGAGGGGTTAAGGTTTGTGACACCTATTAGAAGGGCAAATCACTCATAGTGTACAACCCAATTAATCCGCTAATCTATAAAATCCCCCTTTTTTGGGGCCCTGCCAGCCAGTGTTAGGGTGTAGAAATGTGTAAAATGACCTGTGATCTAAATAAAGCATCCAATTTTAAAGTTTCAGGTACAATTTGAGCCTTCTAGATAAAAAAATAAAATGTGTAGACCTATGTATTCGCACGCGGTCAAAACCAGCCAAATGGAAATTTGGGGACCAAATCAGAATTTGAGGTGATCTTTTTCAAAAGACATTTGTGAAAAATTTTGGGCGTTGACCCCCCTTTTTCTTCCCGTTAAAAGATCGGGCAAAAGAAGTACTTTGACCTCCATGGAAGAAATTTCCCGAAATCACAGTGGTATATGTAGAATAACACAAAAAGTTAATAGTGCCAAAAGAAGAAAAAACAATAGGTGTCAAAGGCCTTATTGGGAGTGCTTGCTAGGAGAGATAATTTTCAGAAATAACGTGAGCGTAAATGTTACATTCCTTGTTACAAAGACAAACTCAAATTTTGTTATTAAGCAGGTAAAATAGCAGCAGGGATCATTATGAGGTAGCTATAGAAATTACACATGCTGGCATGATAGCAGGACAGTTACCAAAGAACAGTAAATCCATTCAAAATATGCGAACTTTAAATTGCTCAACTATTGGCAGTTCCAAAGGGAATTCACCGGCTGCTAGTGAAGCCCGCCCTTTCCTTCCTCTCCCAAAATTGTTCTTTGCTCTAAATAATTTGTGAATTATTTTACGTTTGAAGCCCATGTTTATTGTGCACAAAATACACAGCAACGGCCAAGATAGGTACAGCGAGAGCAAGCTTGATTATCCGCCATTTCCGCACAGCCGCAACGTCTTTCCTGTAGACCTCGTAGCAAGGTTTGTGGGGGGGAGACGGCTTGTTTCCTTCAGAGTATGCTCTGTAACATATCTCCCTAGCAGTATCCCAGTCGCTGTCTGGACCCAGTAAACGATACTGCGCCGTGAACTGGGGTCCATACCAAGTGCGATAAGCCAAAACGGGATCCCGGAAGAACAGACGCCAGAAACTTGGGTACACCCCCAGCAACTTGGCAACATTGTCAGCCAACAGGAAGCACCACAGCTGTAAAGACAGACCTCGTATTAAAATTTATGTAATAAAAACAAAATAGCTTTAGACAAATTCTTGTATGTCCAGAACAAAATGGCCTAATAAGTAAACTCCATACGCTAGACATCTCCATCTCTCCTTAGAACGATGCCACCCAGGTTTTCGTCTCAAGCTTGAAAGCCCCGGAAACAGGGGGGCTATCAGATTCTTTTTTTTTTTTTAAAGTATAGGCCTACATTCTGAGATTAGTGATAAACTTGATTTCCAAAATACTTTGAGATCAGGTAGTGTGAATGTATTAGTACAGAACGGCAGCGTAGGTGGCTGAAAATGGGCAATCCATTACATTACATCTTCATAACCTGTACAATTTTCATTCTGAAGAAAAAGTCGGATCTGTATATTGTAGGATTTAAGTTTGGACCGGATAAGACGATAGAAAATTATTTTAAAATGTTGTCAGCGCCTCTAGCGGTTTTCTTGTACTCACTAGATAGCTATATTTCCTCCTGCGCCAGATACAGTATCCATTCCAAAAGTCTGCGCTGGCTTGCATCGTCTTCAAGGGCGGAGGTTTCAGCTTACTGGTGAATACTTTGGCCAGATAGCGACTCTGAAACAAAAATGCCCACCAAAGCCATTTTCAAGTAGTCGTTAAGTTACATGAGTCATAAACATCACCGTTTTGTATGTCTGGGATTATGAAGAGAGATTTAAATATATCAGATCAATTTCTGGGACTTTTCGGACCGACCCACATAAACGTAGAATGGTTGCGAAAAGATTACACTCTTGTACCCCTCTATGCACATAACACACTCTCGAAAAAAAAATGTTTACATTCAGGAAATTTGACACATACAGACTGGGAGAAACTGAGAGTTTCATCCATAGCCTAAGTCTTTGGAATTATTATTTTAAAAAAACAACAACACACCACGCAGGCACGCACGCAGCCACGCACGCAGGCACGCACATAGGCATGCACGCAGGCAAGCACGCAAGCATGCACGCAGGCACGCACACACACACACAGACACACACGCACACACACACACACACACACACACACACACACACACACACACACACAAACACACACAACTTTACAGTAATGGACGGTAACTAGGCAATACAACATCATTTCATACCCGACTGAGGTGGGCCTATCTTCTATTCCAAAGATTTGTCCCTGAACCAAAGAACCTGTGAGAGTCTACATACATTCACTGCTATAGTTCGACTTGAAAACATCTTTTGCTTTCTAGATGTCCTTATCCAAGACGAAACAGATTGAGGCCCTGTTCTGCACCTTTCCTCCAACGTGTACTAACGTTACATTCTTGCTATTTGTTTTAGAAATCATGTTACAATGGAACTATCTATGATAGCCTACCAGAAGTGAAACGGGCGGCACTTGTCGATAATATAACTTCAGTCGAGATACCAGAGGGAATTCGAACTGCATTCAGTAATGGTAAATATATACAATACAGACTATTCTACGTTCAAATTCAACTGAAATGAAATAAACTTGTTTAAAAAATCCAATCAGGCTTATCAGCTGCGGTACCCTAAAAAGTCTTAACCAGTGTGACTTCAGATGAAAATGTGCAATACAGCTGGCTCTAATTAATAAAATTCTAGTTTATGACAATCTATTCTTAATTGCAACAGCTTCCCATACAGAAGCATTAACTATATTGCCATTAAAACCAATGGTATGCAAACTCTCGCAACTTTTTCCACTTCCTCTAGGCCTAGTAGTTGCAAGTAAGCGGAGTCGACTGCAATTGAAACGAATATTCACACACAAACACATACACTTACACACACTCAGAGAGAATGGGTGAGCGACAAAGAGTGGGTGAAAAAAAGAGTGAAAGAGAGAGACACACACACATACAGAGGGACAGAGAGAGAGAGGGAGAAAGAGAGAGAGAGAGACAGAGAGAGAAAGTCTGTCTTCCTACTTGGAGCTCAGAAACTTTAGCAAGAGAAGAGTCACCACCATAAAATCCAACAAGGCCGAGGGTGTGGGGTCCCTCACTAATTGGGAGCGTCATCTCGAATAGATCCATCTTGCCGTTTTCTGCGACAGAAATTTCATGGTATAGAAAAGTCTTTTTTTTATGTCAGCACCAACATACATGCCATAATTCTGAAACCCAGCGGCCTGTTGGTTTTTTTTTTTGCGTTTTTAAACATTATTTTACTGTACAGCGTGCTTGCTACATCTAATTACTCATGAAAACTGGCAAATTTTTTTGGTAGCATCATCTAGTGGCATCTAAATAAACCGGCAGTGGAGGCCTTGACAGAGTTGCCACTGTTGGTGATTTCTCACAAGATCTGGCAAATTCAACCTCGATCTGGTGATTTGGTGAAAGATGTGGAATTTTTTTTTAAAAAATAGCGGCTGTATGCATAATCCGTACGCTGGCAAAGCATTACGATAACCACAATAAACTTCCGAAAAAAAAAGTAGTGTTCACTCTGTTAACACAACACGTTAATTAACGCAAAGATCATGCATATGACCACTAATGAATTAAGTTCTTGCCTTGATTGATAGTGATACCCAGTTTCTAACCCATGAGTTCATAATGTTTATGCTTCGTTGACGTCATTGCAGTCACTGACATCAGTGTTAATGTAGTGCATTGCAATTTATACTTTAGTACAATACCCATGCAGCACTTTTTTTTCCTGAAAATAACGTTTCTTTATTGTAGACTGATGAGTCCTGTTACGTTTATGTTTTGAAATATTCAAAGCTATATTCGTCAATATTGTTTTTCACAACATTAAAATCAATCGTAACTGATGTTTCATGCATTTTTCAGTTGTAGATCCAGATATGAATCTTTGCTCCCATATTAGATCTATGTCTTTCTTTCATAAGTGCAAACTCTGAACTAGATGTATAAACAGTTACATATTATTATAAATGTAGGTCTAGGCTTGGCTATATCCCTCTCCTATTCTATGCAATAGTCTACATTTATGACACCATACACTCAGATCTAGATGATAAATCTTTTTTTCCGTTTATCAGACCTAACTAGCTTTAAACACTTCCCATCCATTTTGCAAGATGATTCCCAATATTTAACCAGACTGTGACAGGCCAAAGCTTTAGGCTTGTATCAGAAGCACGCAGTGTACGTCTAAATGTCTAGTTTAGCGTCCTCTGCTTTCTTTGCATATTTTCAGCAATTTTAGTAATTAATTCAAACAACAATTTAATATTCGTTTCAGGAATTATGGTGTGTTAATCACTTCAGTTTCTGTAAGAAATTCAAATATTGTGAACATTAGACATGTGCTGAAAATGAATGTCAACTGGTGGAGTTTTTGGCACCTAAGACAGTGAAAAGGCAAAATCCCTAGTGTCAATTCTGCTGTTTGGATGTCAGTGTGGACTTAAGTCCAGCCGGTCAACCATGGGCATGAATTTTTAAAATTTTATGTTACACTAATTCCACAAAACATGTCGAAAACAAGGCAAAGCATTACATCTAGCTTCGTAGATATGACAGAAATTTTGACAAAGCAGATTCAGATTAAGTCTATATACTATACCATGTTATGGAGCTAGACAAAAATCCTCCCTCACACAAACTGATAAACTCCTTTCATGAAGACATGAGGACCATAACGGTAGTTCAGTTCATAGTGCGCGTTGAAGGTCTTTGACATCAAGGGCAGTGTATAATAAGGAAGGATCCTAGCCCCTCCCCCATTCCCCCCACCTCCCCTTCCCCAGTCCTTCAGAATCGTGTTTGCTGTCTTACAAATGATATGCTTTCAACTCAAGGACTCAACTGGCCATGTTCTCCTGCTTCAAACAACAGATGGCCCCCTACTCACTTTGGCATGTGTCAGGACGAAAACTAAAATCACCGCTACAGATCTGCTCTTTGCAAATGGTGCGGCACCGGTTGAACTTGATGAACCTACTTGCAGGAACTGATAAATCAGCTTTTCAGTTCATGCAAAACATTTTCCTTGGACATCAGCAGGACCAAAGACGTTATAATATTACACTAAACCCCGCACTCGCTACTCGTGGCTCAGCGCGAGGCGTGAACAATTGATGACCCAAAATGGCGGCGACGGTGGAGCAAGCAGGTTAGCGTGGCCAGTTGCGAGGGCTAGGCTTTGCGCAACAGATGAGGGAGTGTGTGTGCATGTGTGTTTGTTTACGTCGCATTTTATGTGTAACAGTGCCTTTAAACCGACATTTTTCATGTTAAAGGCAGAATATAGTCTAAATTTTTTTTTAAAAAATGACAGAATAAGTAAACAATTGTAGATTTTGAATAGAAAAACTATTATTTATAGCTGTCTAAATTTGTGGTTGTTTTTTTGGTTTGTGTCCTTTTTTTACCTTCTCCCAGCCCTGAAAAGGGCTGTTGTTTTGTTGTTTTTTTTTAAAATTATGTTAGCCCATAAAAGGGCTGTTGGTTTAAGGTAGCCCTGAAAAGGGCTGTTGATTTACTTCATTAGCCCTGAGAGGGGCTGTTGCTTTACTTGTGTTAGCCCTGAAAAGGGCTGTTGGTTAAGGGTAGCCCTGAAAAGGGCTGCTGTTTTACTTTGGTTCACCCTGAAAAGCACTGTTTGCCATATTAGCCCTAACAAGGGCTGCTGGCAGCACTAAGTTGGACCATCGGCTGTGCTGCTGGCACATTAATCCCACAAAAACATGATGAACTACTTGTATCATTGCAATGGATAATGGTACTTCATGAAAGTTAAAACAAGCTGATAATAATAACCGCACATCATTTTATCCCTGGTGCAGGAACAGGACAGTTTTGTTGTTTGTGCCTGACAGATCCCAAATTGTGATGCACAAATCTTTCTGTGAATATACAGCATGAGGGTTAAGAAGCTTGACCTTCAGTCCAGCTTAAAAATCTTCGTCCTAGAATTTGTGCACTGCAGACTTTGTCATTTTTGGTTGGTGCCGAAGCTTTCCCATGTGTCCCTTCTCTACTTATTGTTGCTAATCCATTTCTGGAGTCGTTCAATATCATTATTTAGAAAGCTTGAAAAAAAAAAAGGATAAATAATATTAATAATAATGAATCAAAGTCAGCCGTGGTATAATTCAAGTAAACTCTCACATGATTCTTACGAAAGCTTGTGAAACAAAACATTTTTTTAACACCTGGATACTTCAGTAATTGTTATGTTGGGAAATACAACCTGTGCACTGTTGATGTTAAACATTTGTAAATTCCGTCTTTCAGATGAAATGGTTCATTCTCTCTTTCTCTCGTACACCTCACCCAAGCAAACCCTACCCCTAACTCACTGAAATTTATTCCAGGACACTGTAAGTGTGTTATTCCTGTGAAAGGTAGGCTTATGTGCCATGAATTTTCAACTAGTTTCCCCCCAACCCTCTCCCTCCCCCCGCCGCCCCCCCTCCCCCCAAAAAAATGCAGACTGTTTATTGTCCCACATCATAATCGTAGACTAATCTAGTCTAGCACCTACTGTGCCGTGCTCTTTTCTGAACAGCATTATCGGGAGAAAGCTTTAAAAAGGGACTTTAGCCAAACAGCACATCAATCTGCACGATAAACAATGATCTAAACGAAAGGACATCCAGTTACGGCAGTGCAGTCAGCAGGGTAGGACTGAGCCTACCGATATGGCAGTATGAACTCAGTGTACATGATTGTCTAACACCAGGCTAGTCTAGGCCTAGTGCAGTGTAGTCAGTAGTGCATACACAATAGTCTACATGCCCTTCTCCCACGGCTCAATTGTTGGCAGAAGATAAATCAACATGCTAGTTCAATGCCTTAACTCCGTCATTCACTGTTGCATGATTAGTTCTTGCAGATTTATTGTAGGCTTGTATTCAAGCATCATGTAACTCACGACATGAGTGTGCGACTGCAGACCATTCACGTCCATCGGCTCTTCTAGGTTACTGGGCCATCAGACTGTTGCAGTGATTTGTGAGCTAATAAAACACTTTTTCAAGCCTAAATCATTGCATAAAATACAAATTAAGTGACTGTCCATGAAACGTGTACGGTGATCCTTTGGTACGCCGGTTGTAGCATCCTTCCGTCAACAACCCCTTCGCTAAGATTGTAAACAAGGCCGCTGACCTGTTACCTCTGCCCCATTCAAAATGGCGGTCGGACGGCTCAAATGTTCTTAGATCACGTGACCCAGTGCGGACTCTAGTTAGTATTATAACCTCTTTGAGCAGGACAAAGAAAACTAATGAGCAGGAAAACGAAATGCCACATAGCATATTATGTTGAGAAGTTCAGCTGTTTATGACATACAGTATCAAGCACATTGTCCCCGGAAGATGGAACATAGGCAACGCTTCGACAATTTTGAAAAAGCTGTCAAAAAGAACGTGAAGCAAGAAGATGCTCACAAGAAGGACCAAAATATTGATTTATAAAGCATGTGTGCCGGGCACTCTCCAATACAAGAAAAGGAACATAAGCAGGAGAAGTGATAAGAAATGTTCATTCCTTCCACATTTGAGATGTTCTTTCATTATTATTATTTTTCTTGTCTCATCTTTAATTTGTACTCTTAGAAAACAAAATATGTATCCTCACCTTGAATCAGGTCCAAGTCTAGATAGGAGAGCTCGTGTTGGTAGCCGGTACAAAAGATGATGTCCTCTACATCGGTCACTCTGGATCCGTCGGTAAATATGGCTTCGGATTCGCCAAGAGACTTCAAACGACCGTATACTCGGACACGGTTGGATGCTATCCGTATCTGAGAAGAAATTATTGTTTCGTAAACAAGAAACTCCATTGATATTCATATAGGCTTCCGCCTAGTGATCATCAGTAATATGCAGATAAAATAAGTCTGCTCACCGAAGGAGATACAAATAAAATGCCAAGATTTAGTACTTTTATTCCCTTACTTTATATCCAATTTGATTTCCACATTTATTCATGATGTACGGAAGTCGGAAATGGTACCCCCCCCCCCC
>JAWQUT010000529.1:54242-68586 GCA_033807755.1 Ellobium chinense | reverse complement strand
GGGGGAGGTATTGACTAGAACTGAGACTAGTGCTATAACTTAATTAAGCTCAGGTTTATGAAGAGGCATGTGAGCAGTAACACAAGTAATGAGCATTGTAAGATAGAATGGACTGGCCAGTGTAAGCTGCTACTGGACTTTTAGCTCTCATATCATACAAATAACTTGATGAAGTGAAAACGCGATTTACACCTCATTTTGACTAGTCTAGTTGCGAGACAAACGATTCTCAAACGTTGCTTTCGGGAGGATTTCCATGTGTATGCCATCCATGCAGTGAAAAACATGACTGTAAGATTGGACAACTACACTTTTCTTTCTTTGTGTGTCCCCACAAACAAAAAAAAAACACATTCTCTTTTTCACCAACCCCTTTAAAATCATCCCTCATTAGTCTGTTTAGTCGGGAACATGTTGTAGGATGGCACACATATGAAAATCCTATCTTGCTTTCGATACAATTAGGTATTTTCAGCTCCACCACGTGACCTAGGAAATCTTGCTCACACGTTGGTATGTTTACATGCTCTGCTCATGTATGATTACTCGTCATTTATCAAAATATCCTAGCAATCCCTAGATCACGTGGTGTAACTGACCCGTCTGAAAATACCTCATTTGTGAAAAATGATAGCACCCATCAACATTTAGGATGTCTTCATGGACTTACCGACAAAAGAATCCATCTCGTAACACGTTGGCTGGAGACCTTCATGCAGACATTCCTTCAAGGCAGTGAGTCCTGACATCCCAGCACCTATCACGCACACACGTTTGGACTTTCCCTGCGACGCCATACTTCAGAATCATTCCTCACTCTAACTTCTAGATGTATTACAGTCTAGTTCAGTTCAGTTCAGTTCAGTTCAGTCGTTGCTGCAATGACATAAAAGAATGACTACCACAGTATTTAAGATGATAAGGTTGAACGAGACCTCTAGTGAAACATTAGTCACCCTACCGTGCAGCTAATCATAACGCAGTGGCATGTTTTTATTTTTGTGACTAGTCTAGATCAAGAGTCTCCGTTTTATTTGTGGGGAACAAGGAGAGAAAAAAAGTCTCTGCTAGGCGGATGAAAGCAGCACTACGCCGTCTGGACAAACCAGAAAAAAAAACGTTTTGCTTTTTTACAAAAATCTCAGATCTCTATTCGCATCAGTGTCCACGGGTGAATTTGTTCACCCTTTGCCCGGTGGCACACTAGTCATATAAACGGACGACTGGCTGTCGTTTTAAGGATGCGAATGCAGTCAACCACCAGACTTGATAGAGCATGTAGCACTGGTCGTTGCGTGTTCGCAGATTTATACGTCTGTCGCATAGATCTAAACAAAAATGTCTGGCGGGCAATCGTCCGTTTACACGGTCTCGTGCGATGCAGAGAGTACACAATTCCTTTGTAAAAAATCTAGTCTAGGTCCTGGCACACTGTCGTACACTCTCGTGTAGATCATCGCTTTTCAGACTCTTTCCCACACCAATTAAAAAAAATAAATAAATAGCAGACCAAAACATTGACATTGATATTCTCATCTCCGCAATTGAAGAGCGTCCTGTCCTTTGAAACAAAAGTTTAGATTCCTGTAAGAACAGAATTTCGACCACAAATGCCAGGAATGAGGTCTGTCAGTTTATAAACCCCAACTTTCAACCACTGGACCCAATGGGTAAAAATAAATATGGTAAGCAATTTTTTTTTATCTCTTTCTCTATTATTATTGTTACAGATCATGATGATGATGATGATGATGATGATGGTGATGTGATGGTGCTGATGATGGAAACGACCCTCATATAATCGCAGTCGTATGTAGTGTGTCATGTTGTGCGGCTTCGCACGACTTAATACGACAGTCAGTCGTCCGTTTATACGACTAGTGTGTAACCGGGCTAAGGCAGTGCGAATTATTCAGTGCTTCCAGGTCACTTGCGTCTACAGACAAAAGGTCAGCCGGCCTATTGCGCATGTGCGGAAACAGCAATCAGCTGTGTCTACATGATCTCGAGCGAGGCCGTGTGAGTGTAGGTTACCGGTAGCCTAGCCTAGACTAGTCTAGTCTTCATCTCTAAATTATCAGAAAATTCGATTTCTAAGTGTGCAGTCTTGTTGCACAGTCACTGTGTTAATCAAACGGATCCACAATCCCACATTTGTCGGTAATTGCTGAGGTTTAGACTATATTCATAGCTGACCCAACATTTATTACGCGCTGTCTATCTTATTCTTTCGATATTTTATGTCTGACCCGTTTTCCAATGTAAACACAGCTGATTGCTGTTTTCGCACATGCGCATTAGGCCGACTGACCTTCTATCTACAGACGCAAGCTTCCAGGTCAGATTTTATGAAGTAGCCAAATCGAACTTGAAAAATAGCCAAACAACAGCCATCAAATCTCTCAAATAGAGTCAAATTTTAGCCAAGTATAAAAAGAAAATAACGGAAATACTGTCTGACATAATCACAATTACAAAGCTGTAAAATTTTGAGAGATAGCATACATAACAAGAAATGTTAAAAATGTCAAACTTTGACCTCAGTCTCGAAGTGTAATTTTGAAGTTCTCTCAGCTCAAATTTTCATTGACAAAATTAAATACTTGCTGCTTTCACAAGAAAATGATGAGACAATGTCGACAAATAGGTGAATTTCAACTCTCAGAAAATGGTAACAAAATAGTCGAATAGCCAAGACGTCTGAAAGAAAAAAAGCCCAACGGAATATATATATAGATATAGATATAGATATAGATATATTAAAAAAAACAATTTGGCGCCTTAGAAGTCAGCCTGGCAATAACAGAAATATTCTTTATACTTTATTAACACCATCATGCATGGCTATGCGAAAAGAGTCATTATTAAACAGAACACACAAAAAAAAAAACAGTTAGCTATTACTACTGATATCACCTCGGTTGGGCGTCATCCTAAGGATGATACACTTTTCCAGTCAATTTTTTTCTCTGTCCCAAGGGTCTAGTAACCTTAGCTGTGGCCTGTTCTAATGCACTTCTTTGGCTAGTTCAGTTTAAATTAAAGCAGCGCTATTTTGGACCAGGGGCTGGAAAGAGATAGGGCCTGCCAATGAGTTAACCTTAATTCTCTGGAAACAACCCTGAAGCCCCTACTGGGTTTTCATGCGGATGGGTCAAACAAAGAGACACATCAAAAAACATAACTTGTCATGGGCTATGAAAAGCACTTTATTTTGTTAGCTCAGATGATTATCTCCAATACTGGTCAGCGAGAATGGCCAATGAAAATTAGGGCTTGAATGATGGCAGTTAACAATACATAGTAATATGTATCAAAAAGATTAGTGCATGTGTAACCTGAGTGCTGTTGGTGGACCAGGATCATGTATGTCTTCTAGAGTCTAGAACTGTAATGCTTGCTTATGTCTTATCTTCTGGGCGTACTATAGGAAGGGATTAAAAGAAAATCATTTTCTTAACCCTCAAGTGCCCAGCCCTATTTACAATGGCACAAAAAGTCCGAGCTCCAGTTTTTGGATCAATTCTGGATCCATTATACTGGAACAAGCATCAAAATGATAATAATAATAGTAATAATAATAATGCGGTTTATAAGTTTCATATCCAGACTAATGCCCGCTCATGGTGGGGTGATGATCTTGGTTTGCTTTTTCTTTGTTCCACGAAATATATCGATCTGATACGCTGGGCACTAGAGGGTTAAGTCAACCATCCATTTTTGAAACATGACTCGTATTCGCGCACTCAGATTATGCATCACATTAGTGAAGTCTCTTTTGTAGAACTATATGCAAAAAGCTAACAGGTTATCGGTTTACATTACAAAACTATCAAACTTGCAAATCGGTTTCAGATGTCACATACTGTGTGTATAAAAAACAACAAAGCCATTATTAAAGCCGGTAGTCCTACGCACAACTACCTAAATTTTAAGGTAGGCCTACGCGCTCAACATGCCCTTTGAAAAATTACTCACCTGCACCGCACAAAATAGCAAACGTATGAAATTATTACGACCAACTTACTATGTGTCTGGATCTGGCAATTAGATTCAGATTCAGATTAATGTTATTAACCCAGATGAAGAACAGTACAGTACAAAGTACAACAGCAGACATCGCTCATGACGGGAGGTACACAGTCAAAATTCCAATCAGAGACTGACATAGTGGGCTACATAATGATGACACCCTAAAGTTAACCTATATGCTTATTACATGTCATGGCGTAATTGAAATCGTCGTCGTCGGCTTCGTCTCTCTCTCTCTCTCTCTNCTTTGGCTAGTTCAGTTTAAATTAAAGCAGCGCTATTTTGGACCAGGGGCTGGAAAGAGATAGGGCCTGCCAATGAGTTAACCTTAATTCTCTGGAAACAACCCTGAAGCCCCTACTGGGTTTTCATGCGGATGGGTCAAACAAAGAGACACATCAAAAAACATAACTTGTCATGGGCTATGAAAAGCACTTTATTTTGTTAGCTCAGATGATTATCTCCAATACTGGTCAGCGAGAATGGCCAATGAAAATTAGGGCTTGAATGATAGCAATTAACAATACATAGTAATATGTATCAAAAAGATTAGTGCATGTGTAACCCGAGTAGTGTTGGCAGACCAGGATCACGTATGTCTTCTAGAGTCTAGAACTGTAATGTTTGCCTATGTCTTATCTTCTGGGCGTACTATAGGAAGGGATTAAAAGAAAATCATTTTCTTAAGTCAACCATCCATTTTTGAAACATAACTCGTATTCGCGCACTCAGATTATGCATCACATTAGTGCACTCTCTTTTGTAGAACTATCCGCAAAAAGCTAACAGGTTATCGGTTTACATTACAAAACTATCAAACTTGCAAATCGATTTCAGATGTCACATACTGTGTGTATAAAAAACAACAAAGCCATTAGTAGTCCCACCCACAACTACCTAAATGTAGGCCTACGTGCTCAACATGCCCTTTGGAAAATTACTCACCTGCACCGCACAAAATAGCAAACGTATGAAATTATTACGACCAACTTACCATGTGTCTGGATCTGGCAATTAGATTCAGATTCAGATTAATGTTATTAACCCAGATGAAGAACAGTATAGTACAAAGTACAACAACAGACATCGCTTATGACGGGA
Source organism: Ellobium chinense (assembly GCA_033807755.1). Lineage (NCBI taxonomy): Eukaryota > Metazoa > Mollusca > Gastropoda > Ellobiida > Ellobiidae > Ellobium > Ellobium chinense. The sequence continues at coordinate 63,453 of JAWQUT010000529.1, read as the reverse complement.
GGTGCACAGTCAAAATTCCCAACAGAGACTGACATAGTGGGCTACATAATGATGACACCCTAAAGTTAACCTAATATGCTTATTACAGGTAATGGAGTAATCGATATCGTCGTGTCTCTCTCTCTCTTTTTTTTTCCTCTTTCTCTCTCTCTCTCTTTCTCTCCCGCTCTCTCTTCTCTCTCCCCCCTCATATAACCTCTTACTGTGTTTCTTACTTTTTTCCCTCAGTGTTTCCCTGTCGAAAATGGATCTTTTCGATCTCCGCTATGTTCCTACACTAAACCCTGTCTTTGCAGTGGTTACAGTGTTGAATCAGTGGCCCCCAATATGTTAAATACCATGTATAGGCAGACTCTATCCAAATATGCATTGCTAAGCTCAGTAACAGTCAGGAAATCACATGTTCAAAAGCTGCTGTGTTAAAGTATAGTAAATTATATACCACCTGAGAATCCCAGTGAGATTAAGGAAATCCCACCAAAGGAGAAGCTATAGCCAGCATAAAATTAGGTTCTACTCCTGTGGTTCGAGGAAAAAAATTTATTCAGTGGCTCCATAAGGCTCCTTCAAATTGGCTCCCGCAGCCTAAAGGGAATGAAGCTCTTTGGTATGTATGAAATCGACAAACCACCCTTTTTACATATATATGTAGCTCAAGGAGGTTCATGGAGTATCAAATTAATTGTGACCGAACTCTATAGAGAGAATCATTAGCTATCATTTTCCGCATACGTACACACAGTCTATCGACAACTCGTTCTTGTAAATCGTTTGCTGCTCTGTCTTGGCATGTATTATACTATGCTATGTTATGCTATGCTGTGCTATGTTATGCTATGCTATGCTATGCTATGCTATGCTACGCTACGCTATGCTATGCTAAGCTATGCTATGCTATGCTATGCTATGCTATGCTATGCTATGCTATGCTATGAGGTGAACACCGTGTAGTGCTGTACTGTTCAGTATGTCTGTTGCATTTTATCTTTTCTCTCTCACTCTTAGTCGTGCTCAATACTACTTGCTCATTGTCGCTCTTCTCTCACTCTTTGTCAGTATCTGCTAACTTGTGTGAGAAAGAAAGAGAGAGAGAGAGAGAGAGAGAGAGAGAGAGAGAGAGAGAGAGAGAGAGACAGAGAGAGTGAGAGAGAGAGAGTGAGTGAGAGAGACAGAGAGAGAGAGAGTGAGTGAGAGAGAGAGTGAGTGAGAGACAGAGAGAATGAGAGAGAGTGAGTGAGAGAGAGGGAGAGAGAGTGAGTGGGAGAGAGTGAGTGAGAGAGAGAGTGAGAGAGAGAGTGAGTGAGAGAGAGAGAGAGAGTGAGAGTGAGTGAGAGAGAGAGAGAACCCGCCCGTGGATGAGATAACCAACAACATTGATTGCAAAAGCAACGCAAGGGCTATCCAGGTACCCAATCTATTTTTATTTTACTGTGTAGTGATTTGTTTTTTTCTAAAGCATTTCAATTAACTCATTTATCGTTAATTTTAAAAAGGCGCTCGGTTCTGATTGGGGCTGGAAAGACCAAGGCTAAAAAAATGTTCAAAAACACGTTGACAGTCATAGTCTTGTTGCCACAATACTTCTATCATTTCTGTCTCGACGAGCAGCATTTAGTCTGTCTGTGTCTGTAAAGGATTTGGATTGTAGACAGTTCACAGGGAAGTGTATTTGCAGCAAATCTTTTAACAAAACTGTTTTAAAAAGCCCTTTGTCACGGCAGATGAAAGTCATTATAGGGTCCATAAAGTAAAAATTATTTTTAAAAAAGCCGTTACTTTAATTCACTCCCATACACACACAGTCACAATGTTCTAGACTTCTATCATTTCTGTATCGACAAGCGACATTTATCTGTTTCTGTAAAGGATCTGGATTACCGTAAACATCATAAACGTGGATGTGTTATGTGCTCTTCTTCTGTTAAATATCCTTCCAAATCTCTGAATGTTTGAAGTCCGTGCGACCCTATCCTCTATTTGTGTATTGTACGGTATTCGCGCTTATTGCGCAGCAGTTCGAAATATGACCATTAATTTCAGAGAACCACAGCTCTGTTCATAGTTGCATCATAAAATTTAAATTAACTGTCATTATGCTCTAGTCTATATCGTGTCTTTTCTTGGTGAGAAATTTGAAAAATATCTATTGATTATTGTCAAAGCTAGTGAAATAAAATTAGTTCCCCTTTTTTGTGTGTCATTCTATATTTTCGTCACTATCTCGCAGTAAGTTCGTGTGTGCACACAAAGCTCAGGGAAAGAAAGGGAGAAATAGATAGATGAAATGACAAACCACATGGATAGTAAATGTAGTAACTAAAGCCGTAGACCAGTCTAGTCATTTTATTTATAGAAAATAAAAGTATATGATATAATTAATAAAACGCTTCAGCCAAATTTGTGTCACAGATTTCTTGAGAACTACGTAACGTAAAAACATGCGGTTTTCACCTAAATTTGTAGAAAAATACACAAAAGGTAACTATACACATCGGTCCTCTTTATTTGTTTTACCCTTTTTTTGTAAAAAAAGAATGTGTATAGCAACGAAATACAATCTCCGATAGATCTTTTCAATCCGCCCGATTCGCCAATCGTCCAACTTTTTCACGGAGTCTAATGCATTCGTCTATGATGCTTTTCGGTGCGCTAGGTATTCTTTCGCCGCTGGTGCGTTGCTTGCCTGCCCATTTGTAAAATGGGGTGTTAGTCTTGTATGATATAAAATGTCTGAAAAGATGGTTGGTTCTTTTTGAGCATACTATATTGGCCAATATAAAAGTAAGGTAGATCCTGTGTTTTAAAGAGCATATGTAATGATTTGTTTTGTTTGATATTAGATTTATGAAATGAGTTATACATCTATCGTATTTGCGGGTCTCATATCTGGTTTGAGACACATCACTTATAATTCAGCTGAATGAACTACACATTTACAAGAGACAAAGCAGATCCAAACAGCTGACAATCAGCGATGAAACTTTAGACCATTGAAATACACTTAATTTCAAGTACTTTTAATGCAAATATTTAACTGAACTGAACCTGGAAAGTGAAGAGAACGATGAGGAGCGATAAGAAAGGGATTGATTTTTTTTTTTTTAAAACCTACAACTCTAGACCGAGAGAACACCCCCGGTAATGAAAATAGTTGCAAAACAAACCATGACATCTAGAGGTCTCCAATCAAAGTATTCGTAATCGGGTCAAAGGTCAAATGTATGTAACGTGTGACATAAAAAAAAAAGATTCTTAAACACTTTTATGTCACCGTAAATAGCCTCTGTTTATACGATAAAAATTGTCATAATATGTCGTGGCGAAAAGCGAATGTGTGCAAAACATCTGATTGTCATACAATGCCAGTGCTGGGGATTCCAACATTCCAGAGACCGTTGAACAAAAAAAAAAAGATGTGTCTCTGCTGGTAGAGAGAATGGAGAGTGAAAATAATAAGTGTACAGTCGAAGCCACATAAACTTTACAGGAGTATGGAAAAAACTGCAATTAAACGGAGGTGAGATTTTATGGTATTTTATAAAAGAATAAAGTATCCTCTTATAGTATTTAATCTTTTCAAATGTTGCATTTGCGTAAAATACGCGAATATGCGGACTGCGACCGAGCAGAACTACTGGCATTGTTTCTGTTGCAGATGTGTAATGAGTTTCAGACTGTTCAGGTGTTTATACAGTTACTGTTTAAATGATGTCAGCTTCGTGTAAATTCCTGTTAGCCATTTAGCTGTCAGCGCCACCGTGAGTATTGAGTTCACCTGAACACACAGTTACTTCCACCAGTTATAGTTGCTACGTTCCTTAAGATTGGACATTCACTCTCGTTTAGCTGTTGTATGATGAAAACTTCGCATCTTTTTTCATAGAGGAGTCAGCCTGCTTCCGCTTTTCTATTCGCCTTTGTTTTCTTCAAGTTTAAGTGCCCCCGTGATGTAAGTAAACCTAGCTGGTTAACCCTCTAGTGCTCAGGCATAGAAATACTGGTAGGAAAATTTTGAAAATTCACATACACACTTCAAATGCCACTCACAATACATATAAAACATTGATTTTGAACAATTTCAATATTTAATAGGTGAAAAATTTGGGGTCAAATTTGGACCTCCAGGCACTGAAGCATCCGTGCCATATTTGGACCACTGGGTTGTGTGGGTTGTCAAATATGGACCAGTGGGCACTAGACGGTTAATGGCAATACTCATTACTACAATAATGTTCAGATTTCAATCAAAAATGTTGTGCGCAAACCATGGAAACACTTAAATAGCTATGAAGAAAGTTGTATTACATTAGATTAGACCTACAGGTAGGTAGAGGACATGGGACTGCTGTATCCTTCTATTAACATAGGCACGAGTTAAGTGAAAATTACAGAAAATGACTTTAACGGAGATTTCAGGACAAAAAGGCCACTTAACCATCAGTCTTAATTTCAGTACATATTACAGATTACCTCCATAAAATGGATACAACACAACACAACACAACACAACACAACACGGCAAGACACAGCACGACACAACACAACACAACACAACACGGCAAGACACAGCACGACACGGCACGGCACAACACAACACAACATATAAAGCCCTTTAAGCACACCCGTTCCTGNCAAATAAAACAGTTTGCCGTTTTCATCGTAATTTTTAAAAAAAAATTACATCCATTCCACACTACTCCGCATTCTAAACTCAGCTACATGTATCTCTCTCTCTCCTATTCTCTCTCTTTCTCCTTTATCCCCTTTCTCCTCTCTGTTCTATTCATCTTATAATATCATTATTTTTCAGCTATTGTTACATAATCCAAATGATTCGAAAATCCCAGAATAATTTATTTGATCAAGTTACATAATTTCCTAATTTTATTGTACCATGGTACCATGATTAATTAACTTCTGCATTTCAGATAGAGTAAAAACACAAGTGGAGGTGGCGAGCGGAGGTGAGAGTTCCCTCTTTGATTTTTCTGTGCCACTACTATTTCTTGCGCTATTTTGCGGCCATTTGAGCAAACGTCCCCGAAATTCTATCAACTTTGTGGTCTAGATTATTGCCAGATTCACCATTGGTAAATCTCATCATGAGAATGGCAAGCAAAACTATGGCCTAATCCTGGTAGGCTACGTGTATAAATTGCCAGATTTCATGATCCAACGAAATTATCTTTCGATTCTGCAAATATTCATCCCTTAAGACACATAACAAAGACTACCGGCTTTTCATAACATAAAATGACACATAAATAATCTCAATAAAAGCGACTGTTTAACTCAGGATAAAAAATAGTATGTAGTCATCATAAAATGCCGACTTCCGTCTATGATAATGTCCCTTACTGAAGTTCGGACAAGGGGAGATAATTTTCCTGCACGAACAATCGTTGAACCACTGCGAGATAATGTAACCATAACGATACATTTCTCATTACAAAGACAAAATCTATTTTTGTCATTAAGCAGGTAAAATGGCAGCCGCGATCATTATGAGACAGCCTATGGAAAAAATACAATATGCTGGCATGAACGCGGGACTGTAGACAAAGAACATCAAATCCACTCAAAACATGCGAATTTTATATTACTCAACCACTGGCAGATTCAGAAGAAATTAACTGCCCTTCTCTCCCCTTTCCCAAATTGTTCCGTGCTCTAAATACTAGCTATGAATTTACCCTTCACTTGTCTGTGATTCTGTGGGTCTGTTCATCTGTTCTTGACATTGCCATGTAATTACATATTTTGAAAAAGGGGTAGGGTAGGGAAGTGAACTTGGATATTGTGCATCCGACAGTTAGAGAGGGGTCAGTAATGTGGAGAACCCATTCATCTTTTTCTTCGATTTCATCATTATGAAATGTGAGTCTCATAACTATAAATAATAATAAAAAAAAAGGTTAGTCCATACATTTGGTGGGGTTGAAACTAAACCCATGAGATTTTGGCAGAACATAACTTGACACATAGGTTAAACTCTGTGAATTATTTTAAGATTGAAGCCTAATTTTATTGTGCGCAAAATACACAGCGACGGCCAAGATAGGTAGAGCCAGGGCAAGCTTGATTAACCGCCATTTCCGTACAGCCGCAACGTCTTCCCTGTAGATCTCGTTGCAAGGCTTGTGCGGGGGAGACGGCCTGTTCCCTTCGGAGTGAGCTCTGTAACATATATCTCTAGCAGTTTCCCAGTCGCTGTCTGGACCCAGTAAACGATACTGCGCCGTGAACTGGGGTCCATACCAAGTGCGATAAGCCAAGATGGGATCCCGGAAGAACAGACGCCAGAAACTTGGGAACACCCCCAGCAACTTGGCAACATTGTCAGCCAACAGGAAGCTCGAAATCTGAAAATATGAAATTCATATTTCTGAATTATAAAGCTGAAAAAATCCAACAATGATCGGGCCTGTTGGGGAAATAATAGTGTGAAGTCCCAGGAGCGGTCATTAGCATGGATATGAGACTTATGAACCGTATTATTATTATTATTATCATTTTTTTATATGCCCATAGCTAAATGATATAAGGACTGAATTCCTTCGACTAAACATCTCCGTCTCTCCTTAGTGCGATGCCACCCAGGGGTACTTTGTTCTATGCTGGCGTTAGCTGCGCGGGGGTGTGTGCCACCTAATAGACATTTGTTAGAAATGAGGCATCTACTGCATACACCGGAAGTGAAAGCTCAAGGAAATGGTGGCCATCGTCAATGGTTTCAACTTTGTCAGTGGAACTGTTTATCAACGGCCTTGTGTTGGAATGTGGCAAGAATCAACGGTCGAAGATGTAAGCATAGTAAACATCACCCGGAAGTCAACGCACTCTTTTCCAGCTCTTCTGCATTAGTCGCAGCCATCTTGGCTTTCTTAGGGATTGAAACTTCTTTCACTCAAAATCTCTGAGGGACCGCCCAGAGAATAAAAGGACCGCCTCTTTCGTCCACTCGGCGAAATCAAACAAACTTAGCCCAGGTTTTCTTCCCAAGCTCCAAAGCATGAAAACAGTGAGGCTAATGAACTTTTTAAAGAAATATAAATACTGAGATTAGTCAAAAGTTTGACTTCAAGATGATGGAGATACTATAGTTTGGTGATAATTGTACACAATGGAAAGGTAGATGGCTGTAAATGGGCAATTCATAGCATTATAACATACATTTTATTTGACAATGGGAGTTGAATGTGGATGTCTTAGAAATAAAGTTTGGGCCTAAGTTCAGAGATAAAAAGCTTTTTCAAAATTTTGTCAGCCCCTCAGTAACTTAATAAATGTACTTTTCTGTACTCACTAAATAGCTATATTTTCCTCTGCGCATGATGGAGTATCCATTCCAAAAGTCTGCACTCGCCTGCATCGTCTTCAAAGGAGGAGGTTTAAGTTTACCAGTGAATACTTTGGCCAGGTAGCGACTCTGAAAGTAAAGTAAAGACCATGCAGAATTTAACACGTGCCACAAGTTCATGAGACACGAACATAACATGTTTCATATGGTATCTGGGATTATGAAGAATGCATCCAGTGTGATTTAAATATTTCAGATCAATTTGTGGGACTTCCCGGACCAACCTACTCACAGACGTAGATTAGTGGCGTTAAGATGAAGCATTTGTATCCCTCAGTGCATATAAATAGGGGATCTGTAATGAGCGTTTATGTGTGACATCAAACTTATGTAATGAGAATATAGACTACATTTATCGTATTCGCGAGCCTCTGGCAAGCGATAACGATAAATATAGACTAGATCGAATTTCATTAAATCTCATATCACACAAAAGAGTTCAGATCATTTATGACATATAAATTCTAAATAATAAAAAAAAAAAACAACTTTCAAGCGTGAAAAGGGCCGTGAAGTGGCCCTCACCCTGTTTGGGACACATCACTCATAACTGAACTGAGCTGAATGAATTACACAGTTACGCGACACAAAGTAGATCCAAATAGCTAACAATCATCCATGACATTTTAGACACCTCTGCCATGCCTTGCCCGTCAATTTTTATGAACTATGGTTAATCACCCATTTTTGCTGACGGCTGCAAATCTGGATAGAGAGAACCCCACGACAGTGAAAAATAGTTACAAAACAAACGACGTCACATATTCTCTTGCATGGTTTTCAAGGCTTCCATTCAAAGTATTCGTAAGCGGGTCAAAGTTCAAATTTATGTAACGTGTGAAATAACAAAAAATTATTATATATAATTTGTGTCACCAGAAAGAAGCCCTGTTTATATGCTAAAAGACCGTCGAATAAAAATGCTGGGGGGTGGGGAGGGGGAGAAGGAGGGGGTGGAAGGTAAACAAAGAAGGGGTAAATTAGCAGTAAAGCTGACTCTGTTAAAGCAAAATCCGTTTAATGACACTTTCTACTTGATTTTTGCAAACAGTTTTCCATACAGAAGCATTAACAATATTGTCTTTCTCCCAATCCCTTTGTAATTGTAACTGAGTGAAGTCGACAGCTGTGTAACGAATACTCACTCACAAAGATATAGACATACACACAAACAAACAGAGATAGACAGACAGACATACATACAGACAGTCTGACACACACACACACACACACACACACACACACACACACACACACAGAGGGAGGGAGGGAGAGAGAGAGAGAGAGAGAGAGAGAGAGAGAGAGAGAGAAAGAGGTTCTGCTTACTTGGAGTTCAGAAACCTTGGAAACAGAAGAGTCAGCAGCGAAGAATCCAACCAGGGCGAGGGTGTGGGGTCCCTCACTAACTGGAAGCATCATCTCCAGCAGGTCCATCTTACCGTTCTCTGTGACAGAAATGGCATAAAAAGTGCTTTCTTTGATAACATCACCAACGAACATGACATTATGGATCAATGTGGGTTTGTTTCCACATTATCTTACTGCATAGTGATCTTACAACACCTATAAAGGTACAGTGCAGCCACTTTGGTTCCTACGGAGCCAAATCTGGATGCTTTTCAGGTACTTTGGCGTTTTTGTTGTCCACGCCATGGCTCTTTGGCTGCTTATTGGCTGTTTTCAAACACATCAGGTTTGTCTCATTTCTGTACTTTTTCTGATGATGTCCAGGTGAAAACATTACTTATTTTTTAATTAACAACCTGGGCCAAGAGAACTTTGAGTGTACACTTCGAGATTGCATGAAATTGTGTGTGTGTGTGTGTGTGTGAGTGTGTGTGTGTGTGTGTG
>JAWQUT010000529.1:19147-27881 GCA_033807755.1 Ellobium chinense | reverse complement strand
TGTAAACATTGTGTTTCTAAGTGGAAACATGCCAGGTACTAGCTGCCTATTAAGGTCTTTGACACCTATTGTTTTTTCTTCTTTTGGCCCTATTAACATTTTGCGTTATTCTAAATATACCACTGTGATTTGGGGAAATTTCTTCCATGGAGGTTAAAGTACTTCTTTTGCCCGATCTTTTAACGGGAAGAAAAAGGGGGGTCAACGCCCAAAATTTTTCACAAATGTCTTTTGAAAAAGGTCACCTCAAATTCTGATTTGGTCCCCAATATTTCATTTGGCTGGTTTTGACCGCGTGCTAATACATAGGCCCACACACTTTATATTTTTATCTAGAAGGCTCAAATTGTACCTGAAACTTTAAAATTGGATGCTTTATTTAGATCAGGTCAATTTACATATTTCTACACCCTAACACTGGCTGGCAGGGCCCCCAAAAATGGGGATTTTTAAAATTAGCGGATTAATTGGGTTGTAGACAATGCGTGATTTGCCCCTCTAATAGGTGTCACAAACCTCATTATTATAATAAGAGATCAGCAGAGTTTTTCTTCAGTACTTTTCACTATGGGAGTTATTTCCCCTGATTCCTATCTAGTTCAAATTGATTCATGTTATCCAAATTTGGATGCTTTCCCTGTTTGGAGCTATTGCCTCTCACTTTTCTTCTTCTTTGCAGCATGTCAGGCCGGAGACGGAAGGCACCTGCAGAAATGGCAGTCACCACCTCTTCAGCAATGCGCCGGGGCAACCAAAGAAACAGTTCACCCACTATGAAGCGCAAGAAGAAGACACAAGATCCCATCCAACATCCGGCTACAGACAACACAATCCTGCAGTCCATCCTGGACAAGCTGGACGATATGGAATCCAGGTACACACGTCTAAACCAGGCAGTGATTGGACAATCCACCATCACAGAGCCGCGGGATCAGCCTCCTTCCACTCCAGCGTCTCCAGATCAGATAATGGCAGGCTGTGTAGCAACGACCACATAATCTTTGACAGGTGAGTTTGCATCCACGCCAATATTCTCCCTGGCTGTCAATGACAGGTTAAAGAACAAATCTGGCAATATGAGGCCATCATTTTCGGGAAATCGATACACAAGGACAACAACTCCAAACTGGCTCTCCAGCTAGCTCCTGACAAGAACACAATCTCCCTCATCCCCAAGGTGAAGAAAAGGGAACCCTTATCACTCACACAATGGCTAAGTGCCTGGGCAACCTATGTTGCCATTTACGCTCAGCAACATGGCCACCTCCTTTATGAGATGGGCAACCATGCGGCAACAGTACAAGAGTTGGCTACCAGTGGCCACGACTATAACATCTATAATGCCCACTTCCGGCAGATGGTTGAGCAAGGTCAAGCCCAGTGGGGTAAGGTTAACTGGGAACTATACATGTATGCTTGCACTAAACGACCTCCTTCCCTCCCACCGACCCTTCTAGAAGTTAGCAATACCAGCGGGTGCCTGAAGGTCCTACCATCAAGGCGGGAACTGTCGGTTTGGATCAGAATGCCTACACCAGCATTAATGCTTCTTCTGTCTGGGCACCCACCCAGCCAGCAAGTGTGCCACTGGCTTATCTTCTTCCCTATAGCTCCAGCCCTTTCGGATCCTCAGCTGCTTCAGGCAGCCAACTGCCACCTGTCCCCCTTCAGGACAGCTAGAGCGGCAGAAGCCAGCAGGAACCAAACCGGGAAACTCCAATACCTATCAAGCCAATACTGATAGACTCCGATACTGGCTTCAAGGCTATAGTCAAGCCGAAACTAACTTTCTTGTTCATGGTTTTTCACATGGTTTCTGGGTTCAATTTCAGGGCACACTCCCATCAAGTTTTGTAAACAAGTTAGCTTCTTCCACAGAACATTCAGCGGTCATTGCTACAAAACTAGCAACGGAAATTGCTAAGGGCAAAATTGCAGGGTCCTTCCCCTCCCCCACCTTTTCCCGAATTTTTTTCTCTCCTCTCGGGATGGTCCCATTAAAATAACCCGGAAATTTTAGACTTATCCTCTACCTATCTTGTCCAGAGGTTGGTTCAGTGAATGATTGCACTGATAGTAGTTCAAAGGCAGTCATATTGACAACGGGGCAGTGAAGGAAATTATAAATAACCAGACTTCCAAAGATCCAGTGGTAATGCACCTCCTCCGCCCGCTTGTCTTGCATTGTTTAAAATTTAACATTCTGTTCCGGGCAAAACATATTAGCGGTAAGATGAATACCATTGGCGATTGCCTTTCCCGTCTGCAGGTTGCGCAGTTCAGATGCCTACACCCGACCGCAAATGGCTGTCCAGACGTGGTCCCACCCCTGCCCTAATTGCCCCACTCAGGCCAGCCATTGAAGAGTTGCTGTCAGCAGTTCTCTCTCCCAGCTCTCAGCGCTCATACACTCGAGCATGGTTTCTCTTAAAACAGTTTGCATCAACCTTAAAATTGCAGCAGTTCCCACCAATCAGCGTTTCGAGATTGGCACTTTTCATTGCGTATCTCAGAAACAGACAATAATTATAATCCCTCCACTTTTCTTTCCTTGCTGTCCGCAATCGGATAGACTACATTCACAGGCTGCATAACCTGCCTGACCCATCTGATTCCTTTTTTTTTTTCTTTATCAAGAAAATAATGGCAGGATTCCGCAAATGTTACTGCACCATGAATGCCTGACTACCGATTATAGTGCCAGTCCTAGGACAGATGGTCAGAGCTCTTTCTCTACAGTCAGCTCCATTTATAGACGCCATTTACTAAGTGCCATATTCATACTAACGCATTATGCATTTCTCCGAATTGGAATCACGGCTTCTAGCAACAACCAACCAAATGTAGCAATCTCTGATGTCACTGTGCTGTGCTGTGCTGTGCCGTGCTGTGCTGTGCTGTGCTGTGCTGTGCTGTGCTGTGCTGTGCTGTGCTGCGCTCTCTATGAAATTGATATGCTACGTTATATTTTGCCATGATGTACAGTACTGTGAGGTGAATGCTGTGTAGTGCTAGACTAGACTATTCACTATGGCTGTTGCATTTTCTTCTTATTCCCTCTCGTGCTCCGGAACTTCTTGCTCTTTGTTGCTCTTCTCTCACTTTTGCCAGTATCTGATGTAAATGGAGGAGAGAGAGAAAGAGAGAGAGAGAGAGAGAAAGAAAGAGAGAGGCAGAGAGAGAGAGAAAGAGAAAGATTTATACGTTCGTGCAAGAGGTGACTAACATAATCTATTGTACATGCAACGGTAAAGACCATGCAGTTTTGCTGCCAATTTAATTCAAAAGGAATAACTTAATTAGTTCATTTCTGTTCAACTATGCATATTATATACTACCTATGTATACTATACGAGCGAAGTACTCCAGGGCAATAAAGGTTTAAAAACTCGCAAACCTTATTATTGTATTATATTGCTATATACTACCGATAACTTACTGTTTCCCGTGCCATAATTTTCCTTGGTCATTCCCACTAACTAGTAATGAAAAATGGCATCTAAGCGAAATAGCAAAAAACTACTTGTAACAGTTCCTGACAAATAATTTTTTCTGCAATGTCTCATCACTTGGACTACCCCCCAATACAGTCCAGCTGGGCCTCGGGCTATTTTCAGAGAACAACGTTTATCTCATTTTTGGGCCGGCCGTATTCCTTTAACAATGCTGTTTTAATTTAATTTAAGATGGTCAGAAAAGTGACAAATTCATTAGGACAATCCTTAGCATATCACTAGGCCCTTGAAAGAAGAAAATAAATTACTTGAAAAATACTTGTATCACCTTTCCAACCTAGGTAACTTCAATAATACTGCGCTCGTATAACCTAAACTATTAATCCAAGACACTGCTGTGGATTAATGCCTTGAAATTCCAGCTCAATTCACAGGTGAAAATGGTGTGTCTTTCTGGCTGTGACAACGAAGTTAGTAAACTGAAAGCTCTTAATCACAATTCTACCATTTGTCGAAAATACGAATCCCAAACAGACGCGGAAGATTGATTGGAAGCAATGGAAACAAAAAAGAAAAAAATGTCAAGGATACTTTTTGTCACTCATTCTTTCTCTCTCTTCCTCTCTTCTCTCTCTCCCTCGTTCTTCCTTTCATTTTCTTTCTTCTTCTCTGCCTCGCTCTTTTGGACTCTCTCAGCAGCTGATGACTGCTTCCTTCCGTGTAAATTTGACAAAGTGATTGTGCAGCGCCTCAGGGCACCTTGTACTGACCATATGTGTTATATGAATTAATGATTACATTACATTACATTACATTACATTACATTACATAAAAAGGAGCCAAAGTTTTGTGTGCCGCCTAGCTCCATCACTTTAATCGACGTGACATTTTGTATACATGCATCATTCTTTTGAATTGAATACATTCCTTTCATAGGTTTTTATGTCTCAAAATGATCACCAAGTTTTTATTGTTGTGGTTATTGAAGTAAGTTTTATTTCGCAAATGCCTATTAGTCGAGTAGACATACGATCGCACCTCAAAAAAAAAATTCTAACAAATGGTTTTTTTAACGGGTCCCGGTTCAGGTGGGTGTGGTGAACAACATGAAGAAAGTGTACCAAAATCTGAGACCCGGAAGTGAGTTAAAACTAGGTCCGATTCATGATAGCCACCGTCAGTCTTGAAAATGCAGCATTCGGCTGTGGTTTTCTTAAAAATAGGCCTAGAGTAATATTTTTTGGTGTCTAGACTGAGGTTTCCAGGGTCAAGAAATTCAAAGGCACCATTAAAAATACCATAAGTCCCCACTGAAATGCTCACTCATTATAGCACAAAAATATGTCTTAACTTTACGTCATTTCCAGATAAGCTTCACATTGTCAAAGCTGCGGGCTCTTTAAGATAGCAGTCAAAACTGTCAGATTTTTTAAAAAAACTTTTTAAAGGTGAAATCTATCCATCCTTATCCTCATATATACACTGCTTGCCATACCGTATGATCTGGCAGCACAAATACAATCCTTCCCCCCTTAATTTGGCGTAACCTCAAAAGCAAATAGAGTAAAATATATCGAATGAGGCAAGAGATAAGGATGATTTGCAGTCCAGATGTAGGCTTTTATGAAATAACAAATGACAAATTGGTTTGAAGTTATAAACATGCATATTTAACCCCTCTAAGAGGCACACTAATAAGATCATCGCTCCAAGTCGTGTTCATTGTTTACTAATTTAGTCAGAGAACTTTATGACCAGATAAGAGGGTAGGAATCAAATATAGTAAGCGGATGATAACTATGATTTCTTATTGATTTCACCCATTTTGTCTTTCTTAATATGAATTCTGTTGTGCGGGTGATAACAAACAAATAAAAAAGTGAGAGACTTTGAGCTGGATGAACAAACTCAATTTTATTTTGAAATTTATCACAAGTCATTCAGTGGTGTATGTACAAAAGATTATAGTACAAAACCATTCATACTGAAATGTTATCACCATAAGACTATAACCAGATACCATTTCCATGCTTTTATACTTCAACATAGATAAGAGAGATGCAGGACAATACAATATGCGAGACAGCATGACTTAATACATAATATCCAATGGAAGGTTATGTCAAGAGAAAAAGAGAAAAATATTTTACTGTTATCTCCCTTAAAGGCATTAGAATTGCTTATGTAATTAAAGGGACATAATTCCATCTTGAATCCCTATAACATAAATAACGTCATATCTATCACCCAAACGTTTTCTGTTCGCATATCAGAAAAACCAATTTAAAATGGCAGCGCTGAAAGAAAACACAGGTTATTAAAATAATAAAGGGGAGCAACTATTCAATTGCCAGTAACTCTTTATCAGTTAATCCGATTTCAGTGGTTATTTTTATGATAACTAAATGAAAATGAGCCGTTTTAAAATCAAAATGTAATACAAGTGTTACTAGTAGTCTATAACGTCATGAGAGGAAAGGGGGATTGAGTGAACTGGAACTCCCAATGTGCATATGAATTAAACATTTTAAGACTATTGTATTGTGAACTTACATCTGGCTATAGATGTCTTGATAGCTCACAAAACCTCATACTTGCAGTCAGATAATAAGAAATCACAGAAGTTCAGTTGCGAAGTTACAGTGTGAAAAGAAGTGATGCGGTCAAGACAGTGATGTAGTATAAAAAGTCATGTTTCAGAATAGTTTTATGACACTTTGGGAATATAAGTGTTTCTGTAATTCTATTAAACTAATTAAACTTTTACTTTAAAAATAATTACACTCTACATTATAAACTGACAAAAGTAAAGAAATTGCCGTAAAGCTAAAAACAGGAGTGTAGATAAGCAAGTAGGTAGAAAGCTTTACTTTCCTTTCGTAAAGCTTTCTACCTACTTGCTCTTCTACACTACATTATAAACTGAGACTCAGATTAGAACATGATTATTGTAAAATTCTATAACGAAAGTATTGCAAGATCTTAAGGATGTGAGTTTTGAGCTCAGTTACAAGGAAGACTCATCCTCTGGTGGTTTGCAAACAGGTTCGTCTTTGATTGGTACAGCCATATTGTTCTGTGCAACCAGGATGTTCGAATTCTCTCCCGAAAAACATCCTTGTAGGCTAAAGGATTACATCGCAGCAATACCGTCGCTAAGACAATGCCACACAATCAGAGGCAATTATTACGGGGAAAAAAAGGGAGATCCCATCCATTCTGTCTTGTACACTTATTGTTTGAGGTGTACATCAAAATTAAGGAGGTGGGGTTACATTTCTGCGATTAGATCCTACATTATGGCAAGCAGTATACATATGAACATAGGGATTCTGGCAATATCTTTTCATTAGTTTTAAGGTATGTTAGCGAAAAACTTCGAAGTGATAAACACGATTATTATACTCCAATCAGTGTGTCAATACAAAGCAGAGCCGCTCTACCCCACTGATGTAACATCACTTCGTCTTGAAGGATTAAAGGTAGGTTTGAAGTTTTCTTCTTTCATGAGCATTTCGCTTGCATTTTCTGTTGCCACGTCATTAGAGACCGGGGTGTCGTTTCGACCTGCTGATGTTGCTGGCCACCTCCAGCACTTGCGTATAAAAGGGAACAGAAATTTGGGATCCGGGACATATTTGGTCTTACGTCCAGTAACGTAGCTGATGATAATTCCCACAATGAAACTGACAACGATGCCAATTAATGCATGCCATTCATACGAGATGTCGTAGACCAAAAAGCCACGATTACTTTCGCTACTTATGAGGCTTGAAGACTCATTGGAAAAGAGGAATGATTGACTGACATTGTACGCAAACGATGCTGGAGCTGCGGTCTCCAGTACTGAATTGTTTACAAAGCACATATCTGTTGAGGGTGGCGGAAGCGGTTTAGTTCTTCTGCCATACAGTCTATGAGCTATGACGAGCCAGATGTTTACAACGAGACCAATGAGGCAAGCAAAGAAAGCACCGTACTTATTTCCCCGTACGGTTAGCGCGCCAAGCAGGAATACAGCTAAAACAGGACCACTACAAGCTCCGACACCGGACATAACCATCTGTGTTACTGTGCCCTTCAGAGAGTTGGCACCATAAGCCAAAGCCACGATGAGAAGTCCATAGCCGAATGCGATGAGTCTGGTGATCAAAGTAGCCGTGCTTTCCTTGACATTACGCAGCGGTCTCTTCAGGAAGTCCTCTACAGTGTTGGCAGCTAAGGAATTGATCCCTACAGATGACATAAAGATGACATGAAGATAAATTATATGGCATTCTCAGCTACTTCAGTGGGAGGTCAGTGACAGTTAAGGAATTTATCCCTACAGATGACATAAAGATGACATGAAGATAAATTATGTGGCATGCTCAGCTATTTCAGTGGGAGGTCAGTGACAGCTAAGGAATTTATCCCTACAGATGACATAAAGAAGACATGAAGATAAATTATATGGCATGCTCAGCTACCTCACTGGGAGGTGTCTGTTCAAAACGTCAAGCCTGGTTGAAAGGCTTATCAATAACTGATTAACACATATTATCACACTTAAATTGAATCATAGACATGGAGCAGGTAAAATATTAAGATTCATGTGAGAGAATTGGAGGTTCTGCGTGATAGTTACCGACATATTTCAGTATGCAGTTTATACTGATTAAAAATCTCAAGAACATTAACAACTTCAGAGTCTCTTGATGTCTAACATGCTAGACTTGCAAGTGAAGAGATCCACATTCGAATAACGGGCGGGTCAAATGCCCCTCCTTTGCATATTTTCAATATTCGCCCTTACAAACTTCAAAAAAATCAAAATAACATCTGCTCGTTGTTCTTGACATATGACAGAATTACATCATAAAGATATTAGTCCTGTAAACGTTTCTCATCTGAGTTGTTGTCCGCCCTTCTCCTATTTGTTGTTTATCTTTAGTATTCTTGTTACATTCTGTGCAGTGTCCCTGAGGAAGGAATATACTATAGTTCCGAAAATTTGGATTGTTTTTTCTATTAAAGCTTTTCTGGTAGAGAACGCCTTTTTTCCATTTTTCAAAAGATATTAGTCCTGTAAACGCCGTTGCTTTTTTGTAATGCCATTGGAGTTTTCTTGATCGTTTGTAATAAGGCTTTTTACGCTACTGATCACGCTTCAGTAACGAAATATATATTATTTGGCAATTTATTGTTCATGGAAATAACACAGTATTCCCTTTTCATGGCTGGAGTTTCACAAGGTTGACACACATACTTGGAGACTCGTATCACCGTTTCTACAATCG
>JAWQUT010000529.1:11647-14147 GCA_033807755.1 Ellobium chinense | reverse complement strand
TGAGATCGCGATCTAAAAGTGTCCACAGAAAGAAGAGGGTTCAGTATTCAGCAGAGAAATCGATCGAGGAGTAAAAGAGTTTCTTTTCGCTTCGATTAATCACGTCAGTAGAAAATCATTTTCTGTTCCGCAGTGACGACAAAAAAGAAAATGTGAGCTAACAAAGGAGAGAGACGATAGCGTTCATCAGCTGGCAGCTTTCACTAGCTTGCAACAGCAACAGCAGCAGCAACAGCAACCGCAGCAGCAGCGGCAGCAACCGCAACAACAGCAGTAGCGGCAGCAACAACAACAACTTTGACAGCAACTACAAGACTGTTACCTTTGACGACGATGAGGATGACACAGATGATCATGACTACTGCCTGATAAGTGTCCGTCCATATAACCACCTTGAGACCCCCGAGAGCCGTATAGAAGGTAGTAAGAACACCTACCACAGCCACAGAAAGCCACATGGGCAAACCAGCTCCTGCCTGCAAACAGAGCAAAGGATGGTCATGTACTTTAAGGTGGAGGTCATCTTCCATGATTTCTTTTTTTTAAAGAAAGATGATTATAATACATTCATTCTTTATAGGGCATTTCAGCATTGATCTGTAAGCTTAACAGTTATTTTCTTGTATTACATGATCATTAAAATTATTGTGTAAAACCTGTATTTACTATCTAAGGTCTAATTCATAAGGCGCAAAGTCCATGGCTGGATGAGTGTGTATGACCGATATACAAATTCACACAGTTTTTGGTACAGTTCTCAACGTTTGAGGGATTAATACGGCGAGGAAGAGACCGTAACTCATATTATTATGTCGGTGGTCCCAGTCGAGCCATAAAGTAGATTAAGAGAGGTCCTTCTGTGACGTGAAGCCAGGGAATGAGGTTCGGAGGAAGCACTTTTCCAATTCACCATTCATTCCAATGCGTGAGAGAGAGATAGAGAGAGAGAGAGAGAGAGAGAGAGAGAGAGAGAGAGGGAGAGAGAGGAGAGAGAGAGAAAGAGAGAGAAAGAAAGAGAAAGATGCGGGGTCGAATATAGATAGAGGTCAGTATCAGGAAATGCCTTAGCCAAGCAGCGTGCCCCATCTCGTGTGAGGGTAGTTTACGTTTGAGCGTTTCAGGAAAAAAAAACAACAAAAAAAAGCACATGGCTTCCTTTTTCACACCCAGCACAGTTGTGGATACAGCGTGCCTTCAAAACTTAAAGACTCGCGCGCTGCACTACGGTGACTAGCAATGACTATGAATTCATTAGTAATACTGTGTATTTATATTTATAGAATATACTGTTTTATGTTTATCTTTATTACAAATTAGATGTATAACACTTTTTGGCATTGTGAAACAGTTACCATTCAGGATAAATAGAAGAATTATTTTCCTATTTTTTTCCCATATTTCCAAATATTATATTATTTTATTTTACGCTCAAGCACACGTAGGTGAATCGCTATCCCACAGATGGGCATTATTATATTATCATTATTATGCAGGGCAATAAATGAAAGAGTATTTTGGTGCGATTGTCTAGAAGATAATGGGATAACAGATGTTTGCCATGAAAGCGTGAAATTTTACAAAAAATAGAACAACTCTTTAGAGGTTTTGTTCTGTGGTTCCAACACACGGCGCGACTCAAACCCTCAAACAGTTGGATTGAACAATATAGGAAGGTTTGCATGACGCGTGTTATCCACCAATATGATTTTTTAGCTTATTCTGCATGCTTCATGTAGCAGTAGGAGCATTTACTACACGAACTCCTGCTTCTGGGGATCCACTCCATAGAACATAAAACTATATTAGAATGACATTTGGTGAAAGCGTGAAATTTTACAAAAAATAGAGCAACTTTTGATGTAAAAACGGTTTTGATTGTATTAAATAGCTGCTGTAATGTTAATGCATTATTAGAGGTCAAATATTTCGATCACTCAAAATCTGTTACATTATTATTACATTACCTTGAAATTCAAAATAGCACCCCTCGAATGAAAACCACAAAAAAAGGAACTGCTCTAATTGGTACATAGAATTATTGTATCAGGCTGTGAGATATCAAACGCAGGAAAGGGTGGAAATTACAAGTATCAAGTGTTAACTTTCTTGGTGACATTAATTAACTTATTAATATGAATATATTTTGACCTTGACAAATATTTTTTTCCGAGTTATTTCCCTATAAGAGTGTTAGTTTGTCCTACGTTTATGTTTGACTACGATTCATGTATGCCGGCAGCTTGCTCTTTAGCTCCGTGGATTATCACGCTGACTCATAATGCAAAGATAAGATAAGATAAGATAAGATAAGATAAACTTTATTTATCCTTTGACAGGAAATTTGTCTCGGCCAAGTGCACATCAAAATCACGCTATACATAGGCAAGAGCACACAAATATAGATACATACATAAGTATATTAATATAGACACACACAGTTGCACACACATGCATGCATACATACGCGCGCGCACCCACGCTCTCTCTCTCTCTCTCTCTC
>JAWQUT010000529.1:5000-11569 GCA_033807755.1 Ellobium chinense | reverse complement strand
CACACACACACAACACTCACACACACTGTTCACAGACTGCTAGACCTGAGCCTTCCTGATGCCAAAGGCACGAATGACCTACGACATCTTTCAGTTCTTGCTGATGGTTGTAAAATTCTTTTACTTCTTTCAGATCTTTTAAATTCATCAAATAAAATATGGGTTGGGTCGTTTAAGATAGTTTGTGCTTTTGAGTGTAAATTTTTATCGAGCAGCTCATCTACAGATTGTAAATCGCATTTTATAACTTTCTCTGCTTTGCGAATTATTTTGTTTAATATGTCTTTGTCACGTGTTGTTATACTGCCTCCCCAACAAGAAATACCAAATGTTAGGATACTTTGAACCACAGCATTATAAAAAAGCTTAAGTAGGTCTTTATCTACGTTAAAGGATTTCAGTTTCCGCAGGAAATAGAGTCTTTGATTTAGTTTTTTAGTCATGTCGCTGACGTGTGGGTGCCAATTTAATTTGTTGTCGATGGTGAAACCCAGGTATTTATATGTCTCAACAATTTCTACTGTTTCATTTTCAATGACCAAAGGATCATATGGATCTTTCTTTACTCTGAAATCAATAATCAACTCTTTTGTCTTCCGCACATTTAGCATCAGGAAATTCTCTTTACACCAAGTGACAAAACTCTGTACCTCATCAAGATAATTTAAATCAGATGTTGCTAGCAGCCCTAGAATACATGAATCATCGGCAAATTTTAACAATGTGGTGTTTGGATGGTGACTACGATAATCATTTGTGTAGATGGTGTACAAAGTAGGTGATAAAACGCAACCTTGAGGCGCGCCTGTATTTAGATACAGGTGAGATGAACATGTATTATTAAGTTTAACATACTGGGATCGAGAGGTCAAGAAATCAAGTGTCCATGCAATGATACTTTCGTTTACTTTTAAATTCATCAACTTGTTGACCATCATATGGGGCTGTATAGTATTAAATGCTGAAGAGAAATCGATGAATAAAACACGTGTGTATGTTCTGTTCGCAGCAAGGTGTTTGAGTGTGGTGTTTAAAAATACCAGCACAGCATCCTCAACACTACGCTTTTCTTTATATGCAAATTGGTATGGGTCAAGCTCGTGTCTGACCTCTTGAATAAGCATTTTTAAGATCACTCTCTCAAAACATTTCATTACAATAGAAGTAAGTGCCACAGGTCGCAAATCATTCATAGTGTCAACCTTTGCTTTTTTAGGAACAGGGATTATTTCGGCAGACTTCCAAAGAATAGGAATTTTACAGAGCCTCAGTGACATATTAAAAATAATAGTGAAAACTTGACTTAGTTGTTTAGAACATGTTTTCAAAAACTTACCGCACAGTTTATCAGGGCCACAAGCTTTATTTATGTTTATAGTACTGAACATATTATGTTTAACGTCACGTTCCAATACTTCTTTGGTGTCACGATGTTTTTCACTGAGACTTTTTTTCAACTCACTACATACTTGTACAAAATCCAGACAATCAAAACGTGCGTAGAACTTACTCAACTCATTTGCATAATCTCTTTCATTCGTAACCTGTAAACATTGCTTGAGCGGGGAATACCCTGTGACTTTTTTAAGACCTGCCCACGTGCTTTTAGTGTCATTTGACCTAAAGTTGCAGGAGCCTAATTGGTCAAAAAAATTGGACTATCCGAGTCGATAGTAGTAATAATCATAATATAATATGAAACCACACCGCAAAAGTAGTGAAATTCAGTTTTGAATTTGTAAAAAAATAATTGTTGCAGGCAGTGTTTCCCAATGGCTTCCGCGGATTGCATTTGTGCGGACCTGTGATCTGCAAAAGAAGGCCAAATTTTTAACCCCTTTTCATGTAATTTAAAATTGTGAAAAATCTAACCGAAGGATCCCCACCGTAAACAGTATATAATTTGAGCACAGTGATGGCACCAGCCCTGCAGACTAGTCTTGGCCATCTCGGAAAATTCCTGTGGTTAGAGAAGAAATTTTTATTAAATGGCTCAAAGAAGCTTTTACAATTTGGCTCCTGCAACCTCAAAGTAAGCTTTGTAAAGGAGGCCTCTATTTTAGATTTATATACTTCTTTGCAAGATTTGATTTTCTTTTCCAGGTTTTTATTAATAAATTTTACTTTTTTCAAAATCTTTTTCACGGAGAGCTTGTTTTTTTTTTTAGATTTAGAAGCTCCTTCAGGTCTTTTGTCACCCAAGACTTGTTATTTGGGTAGCATTTCACTGATTTCCGAGGTATAACGTTATCTTTACAAAAGGTTAAATAGGATGACACAGTTTCAGTGAGTTCATTTATATTATCATAACAAGAGTTTATAAACACAGTCCAGTCCGTGCAATCGAAACAGCCTTGAAGATGTTCAATGGCCTCGTCACTCCCGATGTTTACATCACGCTCAGCTGGTTTGACGACTTGCGTCTGCAGACAGGTCAGCTATTTTGAAGGTCCCTATTGTGCATGTGCGGAAAAAACAATCAGCTGTGTATACATGATCTCGAGCGAGGCCGTGTGAGTGTAGGCTACCGATATCCTAGGCTAGTCTAGTCTACATCTCTAAATTATCAAACTTTAACAGCACATATCCATGTCGCCACCTAGCGGCGCCATCTTGAACATGATAAAGAAAGGCTCAACCTTTACATGAAGCAGTCAGTAAATAATTTTCCTAATTTTTTTTTTTTTTGATGGGTGAAAAGCATATTGTTGGGCTTTTACAAATACGAAAATCTTAAAATCCGGCTGCCCCGCCCAAGTGTTTCTGTCCCCAAAACTACATGCCATGTCTGACGAGAAACAGGACTGGAGAGCTCGATACACTCAGCTATGCAAATCCTGTACAACTGGGCTCCGTTTGTTAGATTCCCGAGGGTGAAGAAAAAGGCCGGTCCTTTCAATTCTTTGGGCGATTCCTCGAAGATTCTTAGCAAAGGAAATATTATGACTCTCTAAGCAAGCTACGATGCCCGCGACAGATGCGGAAGACCTAGTAAAGAGTGTGCTGACTTACTAGTAGTGTTTGCGTCGTTCGTTAGCATAGATACCACCGTTGAGTCTTGCCCACGTCCTTCTCCAACACAAAGCAGTTGATAAAATTTACATTAGCAAATCTGAAATTGCAGATGACGATCGTCCTTTTCCCGATCTTTCACTACCAGTAACTCGCAAAGATTCCAAATTTCCTTGCTAATTTCTAAAATCTCCACTCATTTACCCTCGCAGCTAATGTGAAAAAAAAAAAGAAAAAAAACCGAATTCCTGCTTCTGGGAATCAGAAACACTACAAAGGAAAGGGATGTGGGTTTTGGAAGGGGGGAGGGGGGAGGGGAGGGAACACTTGCAGCCCGGAGTAGTGGGACAGAGTAAATCAACATACCTGCAATCCCAAGGCAGGCGTCAGAAGAGCAATCGTCATGTAGCACAGGGTCGCCAACATCCCTACGACAACGGCGAAGATGCGGACAATTCTGGACTGAAACCTCAGCTGGAGATACTCATATATACTTGTGAGTCGAAGGGGATGTAGCAGCGGCACCAGAGTGAAGGCCACCCAAATGTAAGCGATGCCAAAGGCGAGGTGGAAAATCGCGAACATTGCACCAAATGTGTAAATGTCTGTCGGTGATCCTAGGAGTGAGATGGCAGACTGAAATGAGAGCCAACAGCATAAAACACGTCTTCAATGCCAAAGTCTTCGTTATGTAAGCTTTGTGGCAGCAAGATCTGGCAATGAGTTTTAATCTTAGGTGATTGGGCATATGAGATGGGTTACACCTCTTTATGTTTAGTTATTACCACAGTTACCATAGATTAAAAAAAACAACCTATAGGGACAATCGACATAATCTTTTAGTGGATGTCTTTAAGTGCCATCATCGGCCGGAGACTTCCACTCGCAAAGTACAGCAAACAGCACGTAGCACTATCCACTCAAGAAGCACGGCTGCCATAGATATGTATGAGAAAAATAATGTGTTTCACATGGAGACATCGAGGGTCTCGGGCTGTGACGTAATCTAGAGGGATCACTGTCTCTTTAGAGGTTTTGTTCTGTGGTTCCAACACACGGCGCGACTCAAACCCTCAAACAGTTGGATTGAACAATATAGGAAGGTTTGCATGACAACGCGTGTTTTCCACCAATATGATTTTTTTAGCTTATTCTGCATGCTTCATGTCGCAGTAGGAGCATTTACTACACGAACTCCTGCTTCTGGGGATCCACTCCATAGAACATAGAACTCTATAGAATGACATTTGATCTACATTATTTTAGAATGAAATTTCGCCATTAACAAAAAAAAAAATGCTTTGTATCTGGTCTGTTTTGCCACACACCCCGAATGGTGTAAAACGCGTTTTGCCATGGAGCTCTTCATTTGGAACGTTCCCAAGTCTTAGTGTTTGACTGGACTATCCTCTCATGAGTGTCGTCATGGGAATGGGGTTTTGGAAAGAGGGGAAAATAATTCTAGAGATCTTGTAAGATCACTACACAATTTATTCTTACTTGTAGTGCTAATAATGTTATGGTGTGGGTTGTATTCAGCTTTGAGTGGAATTTCTGTAAGGTAAAGTATGATATTATTCCGATGTATAACCAGTGATCTGCTTGGAATAATCGTAATCTGACTTAGAACATAGTATTATTATATTAAGGACAAACAAGCACTGGAAGGAGCGAGATACAAACATACAAAAAAACAGGAAGATGAGAAGATGACAGCTGGCCGAGGATGAAACAAACAGCTACTCGTGGATCTTGAATCTCGTTCCACTGTGCTCCATTTCGCACACACATACAATAAAACCATCAGCAAGTACAATAAAGTTGTTGTCATATCAAGAGAACTGAATTTGATTAATATATCTATATCTATATATCTATATGTATATCTATATTATCTATATATCACTACATAGTAATTTGAGTCGATGAGAGCAGATCTTCTGATAGTGCTCAGCAAACACTGTTTATTGGGATTTTTGTTGTTGTTGTTATTGTTGTTCACGTTACCGCCATTAATATATTCATTACAGGCTGATACAAAAGCGTAGCGTAATGGTAGTTAAATAGTCATTGACTACCGCCGCTTGGAAAAAGAAAATCTCATAAAATGTTTGAAAACAGATAGACTATTACAAAGTAATGAAATAAGAAATGGCAGCGCCCATAGCCTATTACGAATTCACAATATTGTAAGAGATCAAGGTGAAGAAAAAGAAAAACCGCTACACAAGTCACTTTAAAGTTTTACCATTAGAATGGCACACCTACCCTGACTAGGCCCCAAGCCCAGTCCAGCATAGCTAGCCAAGTAGTCATTTTGGATTTTGGTTACGTAGGTTAACTCTCTGGCAGCTCCTCTTCTACTGTATTTAGTATTATGCGCAAAAAGTAGCAACTCTACCCAGATTGAGCCCCAACAGCACCCGCGAACATAGATAGAATTTCCATGCTTGTAGGCAAAAATCACAATATCTACGGAAGAAAAACGAGATCATGTTTTGATTCGCCGACTTAGAATAAGGCCTGCGTCATTTCTTGTCTTTGTGCTTTTAGACTAGATAGCTGATCTAGGGCTAGACTCTAGATCTATACCCTGCATTTCGGCAAAATGGATGTAGTAACGCTCCTTGCAAACGTCGCTGTTGTTTAGAAAACATCCAGTGTTGCCTGCGAGTACTCTTTTAGAGTCTTGCAACGAATAAAAGACTATACACGCTCAATTATGAGCCAGACACAAACAAAAAAATCTTCCTTGCTGTGGAAACAGAGTCGATAAGGAACTATCATTGACACCTTCCTTCTATGACACCAGTCCTCAACAACTCCGCCCACATGAAGGAACGACACATCAATCTTATTTACAGGGAGTATACAATAAATCAATACAGTTATATCGTTTCTGTTATCCTTGATTAATTTGTTGTTTTTGCTGCCGCTGCTGCTGTTGCGGCTGTAGCACGATATTGCTTTGTTGTTATCTTGCATTCCTGCTTTAGATGGTAAAACAAATCTTTCATGTAATACCACCTGTGTCTGTTTTATGCATACCACCGCGCCTCCACTTAACGTAAATGTAGAGTGCCGTTGAGATAAAGTAAGCCTAG
This sequence comes from Ellobium chinense, assembly GCA_033807755.1. Taxonomy (NCBI): domain Eukaryota; kingdom Metazoa; phylum Mollusca; class Gastropoda; order Ellobiida; family Ellobiidae; genus Ellobium; species Ellobium chinense. The sequence continues at coordinate 5,453 of JAWQUT010000529.1, read as the reverse complement.
CGTTTAAGCAAAGTGTTTCAGAAGAATATCATTTGTTATCGAGACATATCAGATACCACTTTGAGTACTGTACTTGATAATGTAATGTAATGTAATGTAATGTAATGTAATGTAATGTAATGTAATTCATTTATGTAGCGCACAAATTAATTACATAAGTGCTCTGTGGCGCTATATGGAATAAAAAGTCTACAGAAGAGCTATAAGCTAAACGGATAAGTGCCCGGATTTGGAAATCACCATCATCGACCGGAGACCCATACTCTCAAAACGCAGCAAATAGCACGTAGTACACAAGCACGGCCAGCATTTTGCACTGTTCAGATAGTCATGTCATTGACAGGGATTAGCGCTTTTGGAGACGTATGTATTCTGGGTTTCCCATCACCCCAGTACAGGGGTCGCCATTAGCTATTACTGGATGCTAAGAACCCGGTCTGCCCCACTAACCGT
>JAWQUT010000528.1:436756-467409 GCA_033807755.1 Ellobium chinense | reverse complement strand
CAATACTGATTTGACACTTGCTCGCTACAATGCCAAACACAGGCCAACATTAGTCCAATCGTCCAGCCTGGCAACAAGCAAGCAATTTCCGGCCAGTTCTAAACGGTAACTTCGTAGTTAAAAACGTTCGCAATCAAGCTAGAAAAATAATTATTATTTCCGGCGCTCGACTACTTTCTCGGCGCGACCGGCCAACAAGCCGGCCGGCCGAGCCGGGAAAGGTCCGTTGGCCGGAAAATCCGGCCAAAACCGGAAGATTTACATCCCTGAATTTATTTGCACACCTTAGGCGTACGTCGTAGGGTCACTGGTGACCCCACTTTTTATAGAGGCAAATTATTGATATATGTCACTGCCCAGACGTGTTCAATGATGACAAACAACACACCACACATTCAGGGATGCCAGTCTTCAACATGGAGGCATTGAGGGAATGTGTCTTATCAGCTGGGTAAGACTTTCTTTCATTTTAGTTAACTATGAGGTGTCTGTCATCATCACACTCACTCTATTTTCATGGCTGCTTCATTTATTGTTATACCAGAACCTTAAAATTCACTCATTCCCTTTTCTTCCGATGTTCTTGCTGTGTTTGCAAGCACCCTGTTCATGCGCACCAATCATTCTTTGTTACTCCAAAGTTTCTTCATTCAATAGCTAAAACTTCCCATATCATCACCCCCATCATTTCATTGTCTTCGGCATCATCATCACCATAACCACCATCATCATTACTCAGAATATATTACCAACTTAATTGGTGACCTTTGACGTCATCAACATTTTCACCAGTAAATTCTCATCCCTTCAAAATATAAGACTTATCATCATTTGGTTCAAAAGATAAGACCAATCATCATCATCATTACTTTAGAAACACACAAGATAGAAGAAATGATTCGTAGGCCTAATCGAAATCATCATTATGACATAAACTTGCATCTGACTGCTTTTCTTATTCCAGGGTTACCATGTCACTATGGAGCAATTCATAAATGCTGAATGGAAGGCACCCCCTCGGAGCTGTCCAAAGTGCCAAATGGGCGGACCAATGAAACCGAAGAAGGGCAGAGCAAGCTCTACTTATCCATATTGAAAGTTCCAAGTGGTTGGGCAGATGAAACAAGAGAAGGGGACCGAAAACTACTCTGTGTCCATACTTAACATTGGGACAATAAACTTCACTTACTTGATAACACATGGCTCTTACACAATTTTGTTTCTTCCAGAATGTTTAGACTGAATGCTGAGATACACAGTTGAAGCACATATATGTGGTGTGTTCTGGGCAGACAAACTTTCCACATTTTTCACACCGAATTGCTGTTTTTTTATCTTTTTTCCTGGTGCACTCTGCGTATCTCCCTCTGCTCATCTTTCCCTTGGGTTCCTCAGGTTCTTGAGGAGCTGGTATTTTTCTTCCACTGCTGGTGCTTGGAAGAAGCTGCTGGCTTTCAGCTGTCGTTGCCTCACATCTGGACAGCAGTTCAGTGACGGACATTAGCAGTTCTCTCGGCAAGCTGCTCATGGTGCTGCAATGCCTGACTTGATCCTCGACTAGCTCTTGGGCAATAGCTAGATGGAATCCTCGTCTGTTGTCCTTGTGAGCTGTGGCATCTTCTGGCATTCTGCAACGATATATTACCAAAGCAGCGGTGCTAGCGATGTCCACCATGTTGAAGAACAGTCTCATTGGCCAACGTTTTGTTGCTCTTCTGGTGGTCAGGGAAGCCGTCATCTGGTCCATAACATCCACTCCTCCTTTCGTGGCATTGTAGCAACCAATGATTTCAGGAAGTTTTTTGCGGCTGTCATCCACTGTGGGCGTATGATGCATTGTACTGAGTACAATTACATTTTTCTTACCACCAGACTTGTAACTTACTAGTGTGGCTTTCTTCTGGAATGCAAAAACAGACTTGTATCTAGAAATTCCAGGGTTTACGATCTGAGGTGGCAGAAACCGCTTATTTCTTCTGACAGTACCAACAGTTGTCATGGCATTTCTCTGCAGACTCTCGGCTAATTCCAAGTCTGTAAAAAAATTGTCACAAGTGAGATTTCTGCCAGTGTTGAAATAGGGAGAGCACAAGGTTATTGCAATCTTCTGGCCGAGATTAACTTGAGGACTTCTCCTTCTTTCCCCAGGTATGGGATGCCTTGCAGGGGATAAAATGCCTCAGGTTCTGCAGCCCAGAAAATCTTCAGTCCATATTTTTCAGGCTTGGAAGGCATATATTATATTGCAAAACTTGCACCTCCCTCTCCATGCCACCAACTGTTCATCCACTGTAATGAATGGCCCAGGAATGTAATACTTCGGCAGGTTCTGGTTCAGCTGATCCCAGATGTCGCGCAGAGGTGCAAATATGTCTTTGGCTCGCCTTGCGGATCTGGAGTTTTTGTCGTCAAATCTCAGCGCTTGATTTAGTTCAAGAAATCGATTTCGGCTCATGACTGCTCTTACAAAAGTATTCCCAAATATCTTGTCCCATATGAGAGTTGTGGGCATCAATCCTTGGTCCATAGCACCCATGTTGATCAGACACCCCAGCAGTGCATAAATCTCAGTTTCATCAGTCTCTGTCAACTGATCACCTTTCAGTCTCCTTCCCTCCACGTTTGTAAAGCGGACTATGCTCGACACCATGAAACTGGTTATAAAGAGTCGAAAGGCAGTTGCTGGTGAAAGGTTGTTCGGGCGATTGATTGCCTTCTCCACTGGAGGTCGAAAGATGTTGGGCTGGCGTCTTTGTTGTTGGCGGGAGGACAGTGCTCCACAGGGTCTTATCCTTCCCCTCCATCAGGTTAGGAGCTGACGCAGAGGATGTTGGTGTAGCCCCACTTTCTTCTGGTTGTAGTTCCATCAAAGTGTGCTCTTCTCCTTTTTCCTCCTCCTCTTCCTCCTCCCACTGATCACTGCTATCATGGGAGTCGGGAGTCAGAGTAATCGTGACTCTCAGGCACATATTCCTCCTCGCTATCGCTGTCTTCTGCCTCCTGGGTCATCAGAAGGCAAAAGATATTCCTGTCGTCCATCTGCAAAGGTACAAACAAAACAATAAGAAAGGATAATAAAAAAGAATAAACATCTTCACAGCACCTAAAATGGGAAAAGGAAGATAACCTACAAATGAAAAGTAGTTTCCCTGCACAGGGAGCAATGAGACAACGTAACCTTGAAAGTGGTCCCGTACACATAGTCCAATACATTGCACAATGGAGGGAGGGTGGGGAGCGGTGTGGTGAGAAAGAAGGGAGGATGACTAAGACGTTTGTACCCACTCGCACCGAGAAAGAACGAATGACAAAGGGGAAATGAGACAGAAAGAGTTAGACAAAATGGAGAAATGATTTTGGTTTTGTCTTGGAAAGTGTGAGAGGACCAGATTCCTCTTTCTGGTCATATGGACAATTTTTTTTATTTTATTCTTTATTACTGTTTGGGTCAAAAATGTATTTGTTGTGTCAGACAAAAGGGTTCGTAAAAACACCAATGTTAGTCTAAAGCTAAGTGAACTTGATAAACTGCTAGCTATCTTTTATCCAGAATACTGTTCAAAAGAGATTCTTTGAATTCTATTACAAACACACGCATGGTTTCACGCACACACGCACGCTCGCACGCATCCACGCAGGCTCACGTGCGACAGCACACACGTACACGCGCGACAGCCCACACACGCCCATCCACAACAATTTGTTTTAACCACTTCCATTTCCCCCGAATGCAAGCAATTAGGCCTACTTGTATCAATAGCAGTATATATTTCTTTGGCATCTCCCCGTGTCCAATCCCAAGAATTGTACTGTATATAATGAAATAAAAATGTAATTGTCTACTTACCTCTTTGTTGCAAGAAAGAACAACCAGCCCACTCAGTAGATCAAAATATGAACACAAGCTATCAGACGTTTATTACTTTTACTTAATGGCACCAGAGAGCGTCCTCTGCAGCTGACTGAAGAACGTAAAGTGTGGACGTGTTCATAGGTCATGGTGGTCATCTGTGCCTCACGCGACGCTCCCAAAATGAAAGCCATCGGTCAGCGGCAGTCTTGCATAACGCGTTATGAGCATTATGCCTTCAGATCATGCACTTTCAAATTTTTTAAATTGCTATATAAAAAGGGGTCACCTGAGACCCCACGACGTACGCCTAGGGTGGGCAAATAAAATGCTCTATGAAAGGTGGGGTCACATGTGACCCCACGTCGTACGAATAGGGTGGTCAAAAAGCATGTGCGTTGGTGAGCACATTTTTGCTTTTTGAGTGCTGGAAAAAATTTGACCAATAGACCATGGCAAACTTGAGGAATTCATGAAGTTTCGTGGTCTTAAGTCAAAATTTGAATATTTATTTGAATATGACCCCAACGTATGGCGAGGGTTAAAGTATTCTTTTGTCCGATCTTTTAAGGAGAAGAAAAAGGGGGGTCAATGCCCAAAATTTTTCAAAAACCTTTTTAAAAAAAGATCACCTCAAATTCTGATTTGGTCCCCAATTTTTCACTAGTCTAGTTTTGACTGGTGCTAATACATAGGCCTTCACACTTTAATTTTCTCTCTAGAAGGCTCAAATTGTACCTGAAACTATAAAATTGCATGCTTTATGTAGATCACAGATCATTTTACATATTTCTACACCCTGACACTGGCTGGCAGGGCTCCAAAAAATGGGGATTTTATATGTTAGGGGATTAACTGGGTTGTATACAATGAGTGATTTGCCCTTCTAATAGGTGCCAAGAACCTTAATGAAACAAATTCAGTGCATTAAATCGAGATCAACAGCTTTAGAAGTTCCACACATTCATCAATACAAAGGTACACACATTCACACTAAAATACATGTTAACAAACTGGCAAGCATTCAAGTGTAAACACTGTTACTTTTATTGTTGTGATAGACAAGGGTTAAAATGAAATAAACAGATCACAAAATAAAAGGAAACAAAGAGGCCCTGACTAGTTTTCTCCTCTTACATTTCTCTGTCTAATTCATTACTTTGTTTAAACCTCAGATTTAAGTTTACTCTGTATCTACTACCACATTATTATTATTATTATTATTATTATTACTGTATTATTGTTACTATTATTATTATTATTGCAGATACACCTTATGTACAGCACCAACTGTCTCAAGAGGGAGCAATTTTGAAAGTGCTGGACTATGATTAGCAGGCAAAGAGATGTTCTTGAAAGCACAGTCATGTTTTGAAGCACTTTGACATCATCGTCGTTGAAGGACAAAATTTCCTGTCTATGCTTTGCAATTTGGAATACATACATTCAAAAAATTTAAAGAAACATGGTGACTCAGGTGACGTTACGGTGGCTTTTTTTTTTTGTATTTTTATCTTAATGTGAGGGGCGGAGAGAGGGCGGGGTGTTGGGCAGAATTGTGGTCTGAGTGTCGGCTGACTGAGTAATTAGCAGTTGAGATCAGTTGAGTGATTGGCAAATTAATGAAAATAAGTGCTTGAAGGACTTGCATCTTTGCGGTGTATTGTTTGTTTTATGATTGTATTTACTGTGAAATCATGAGAGCTGGTCTATGGCCTAATAAAAGTTCTGAATTTGAAAGTTAACTTCCTAGCCAAGAAGACAGAAATACACTACATGTATCTACTAGGCTGGAATGATAGTTATGTGAGTCTGAGCCATAGTTCTAAGGAATCAAAAGTCAAATACTTTCCTATTCTACCCCACCCCTTATGAAATAATTGTTAGAAAACAATGGGTAGAAGAAACAATGAAGAATTATTAACAGCCTGATAAAATAGTTACTATCCTTGTATGGATGATAACCCAAACTAACTTACACTGAAGTGCTTTTCAGAAAGTACTGGCTCAAAATTCAACATTAACAACAACGACCACAACAACAACAACAACAAAAGAACAAGAAATCAAAGGCATATGGTGGAAATAGATAAAATATGAAAAAGAAAATCTAATGCCAGCTCAAGATGTTTATATTGCATAGAGTGCTGCGCGTTCTATTATTAATGAGAGTATATTTAAACCCTGGTAATATTACATGATCGCATCAACTCCAGCTCCACACTCAAATACCACATTTTTTATTTAAATTTTATCTCACACATACATTATCACACGGCCAGGACAGTCTTTGTAAGAAATGCCATAGTAAAGCATCTGTCTGCTGACATATTCATCATGTAATGCCTTGCAAAGGAAAGTAGGCACAATAGTAAATGGATGCTCTTTGGGTCCACTAATCTCGCATTTGTAGAATTACAGTATATGAATGAAAACAGCTCTTTTTTCCTCTCATGAAATATGTAATTATCTTGTGCCAGTGTAACATCTCTTGGGTTGATGGCCTCCATTTCTTAAACCGAAATTAAAAACAAAAATGCCCATTTGTTTATAAATTGAGTGAAAATAAGTTTTTTACACCTCGCCAGAAACATATTGACAGTCTAAAGATTTAGATCTCTGACGATGAATATGTGAGTAAGAAGAAACTTGAGTGATATTACCACTCACTCCCCATCTCCCATCCCGCACCCTCCAGAGCTTATCAGTTTATCCATTCATCATAATTTTAAGATGCCCTGGATTCTAAAATTACGGCCTACTGGAATTGCTGATAACTTTGCCTGTCAAAATCTGACAGTTATACACCGGGTGACTAAGCACACATGTTAAGGAAAGATAGTTAAACGAAATTGTATTTTTCACTCAGTAAACATATTAACAAGGAGAAGGAGAAAAATAAGAAAAAAAACAACACATTTTTCCACAACTGGCCTATCTGGTAAACCAATTGTATAAAGGCAGCAACCTTTGAAAGACATTATTGACTTTAGTATGTTTCTCAATCAAAACAAAGGAGGATAGTCAAATTATGGGCATCTCTGCAAAGTCACTTTGGATTATTCTAGAATTATACCCACACATTCACATAAGAGAGACATCAGTTGTGACTTGTGAAAATTAGATCCTCCCAAAAATATCCGTTTCTCTTTGCAAAAATTACCTCCTCCCGGCAAAAAGTGTGTGTGTGTATATTATATATATAACCTTATCGTTAGACCACTAACTGACACTATTAAATTTTGAACTAAAACTTCTATCTCGAGTCTCTCGACTTAGACTTAGCACGAGAGCAAAAATCCTAGGATGTTGTCACAGTTGTGGATGACGGGTGAAGCTAGAGATTTTCTCTCAGTGGGTGGGTGGGGTGAGTGAGTGAGTGAAAATATCTGTGATGGACAGAGAGAGTTGACCATTGAACATATTCGCTTTCTTGTTTTAATAAGAATAAAATTATAATTATAGCACTACCAAATCAGAGCTTTCTGATGTCATTGCATCTGTCAGTCACCCTTGTGTTTGATTGCACACTTGCTTCTCTTTCCTCCTGTCTGTGTTTAACCAGTCTGTCTACTTGCTTATACTTCCTTGTTTGTTTGCATGTATTTGTCTCTTCCTGCCTGCATACTTACTTGCCTGTCTCCCTGTCTAAATACACGTTCCTATACTTAAGTCATTTCTTATCAATCTACTGATCTGATTCTTAATTTCCCTGCTTGTCTATCTACTCGCCAATTTGTGTCCCGCCAAAATTCTTGATTATTTACCACCTGCCAATTTCCCAGCTACTTACAAAAGTGTTTCATTTTTTGTCTGAAGTTTCAAAGTTTCGAGTGTCGTTAGAGCAAGAAAAGTGCAGGGAAAGACAGAACGTCCGCTCCACCTGTTTGAAAATAATTGAAAACAAAAATAAACAAACGCAGAAGCAACATCAATAACAACAGCCACAACAGCGTGTAGCAAAACAACAGCAATAGCAAAAACAAAGAAGGTGGGGACAAAATCTAATCTAGACAAATCACAGACAGACAGACAGATAGACAGACAATTTTGTCCCCATTATCACAACAAAGCAGAGCACAGCACACTCATTTTGCGAAATAATTCTTACCTCACAAATTAGAACGTTTAGTATAACTTTGCTCATAACATATTTGAATATTTTTTTTACTTTCTGGATTCACATACCAGTTGAGAAACCTGCAGATAGAAAATTGGTATGAGAAAATCTGTCTCTTCCTGCTAAAAGTTGGATTCTTGTGATCTAGTGTTTTTCCTAGAAACTTCATGTTTGCAGGAGTACCACTGTACCCGTCAGCAGATGTAAAACGTAAGGCAGTCGTTATATTGACGTCATGACGACCTTGCTGACCTTGTAAATCCATAGCTTGAACGAAAAATAATCGGTACTGATTCTTCAGCTTTAATATTTTGCTCATTGCGATATCTACAATTGCAGTTCGCATAATTATATTCGTAACTATGCCATGTTCTAAATTTGATCTTTTAATACTTGTCATAAATAAAGGTATGAGTATGATATTCTCCCACCAGCTGATTGTAAAGACCAAGTTTGATGTAACATGGATTTTTTTCGTAAGGTACCTTGCCCATAGAACTCTCATCTTTTATATATATTTAATATTTTTTAAACAAAAAAAAAATGTAGTTAAGGATTTTGAATTTTTTTGTGCTTATTGCACTACCCTGGTACCGATACAACAATAGGTTCATAGACTTAGTGGAATCGGCCATATTAAGGCACCCTTAGCCTTGTTATGCACATAAAATAATGGCATATTACGGAAGTTTAACAATTATTAGAAGTTTAGTGATGTTTATAATAATGTTTACACAAAGAATATCAAACTATCGTAAACTTTCAAATATTCCGCATTGTATAGCTATCAGGGACATACACTCAAACGAACTTCAGATTTATTTCAATGATATCGAGCTGTATAATGCATGACTGGTAGGGCCTGCTGGTGTCAACAGGTGTAGTATCAATTTTTTATTTGTTCATGTTTCAACAACAAACAGCGAGTGAAAGGTTATTGCAATTCTGGTAACCAAGAAAGTCACGTGGTTTGCGTATGTCTATCCGCAATAACTAGAAATATATAGGATAACATTAGGGCAATAACAGTCTGACACCTTTCTGCTAACATGTGTAACTCCAATTGCAAGATTTTTTTACACACACACACACACAAAAACCGTACACATTTTTTTTAAGTCAAGGAAGTTGTTTTCAGTTTTAATATAATTATAGGAATGTGCAAAGGCGGTGTTTTGAACCATAGAGATCTGAAATTCTAACAAACAATATAGAAGTTAAGAAATGTTATGAAAAGTTCAGAACTCGATTTTGAAATAGTGTCAGAGACGCAAGTGTTGTATAAGTAAAGCGTCGAGTCTGACCCTAAGAACTTAAAATCCAGGAGTTTGTGTGTGTTGTCGATTTTATAAGAACTCAATGGATCTTGAGAGTATTGAAAAGAACATTATGCCTATCATTATAGCAAACGGTCTATGCGATAGTTTGGATACATGAGGGTTGAGGTAGTGAGGTTACATTGTACCACATCATCTTCCCTTTACTTCAAATGTGTGAAATCAGTGTCTTTTCCGTCTCCTCATAATTTCGTTTCTCCACTCCAAAAGGAAATGTTACAGGCTCCGGTTCACTGAAATAAAATAAAGAAAAAAAGTTCAGACCCACATAACGCGCAGCCCATGCCGCCATTTCACGCTTCACGCGCTGATGGATTGGGGCTTTGGAGACGACTAGTCTAGGCATGCCAAAGTTAGACATAAAACAGCCAGAAACGATACCAAGTTTAACAAGTTTATTGAACAGCTTATGGTACCTTTACAGTACAAAAGGCATTAAACAAGAGGACACACACTTGATGATTAATGACAAGTCCAAACATAAATGGCACAAAAGCTAACCGGGTTACACTGAAACGACAAAAGCAACATTGGGTGGTGACACAAAACCTGAATATGAAAACTAGATTTTGGACTTTAGGGACTACAGAGTGTTCCATCGAGCTTTCAAAGATGTATGACAAAGTAGTGAAGGCCGTGAGTGTATTTTTCTGTTACCAGAAAATGTGAATGCTAGCTGGTAACTGAAACACTAGGCTACACAAGAGAGGGAAGCGTTTTTGTCTACCGCTGGTAACAACCATGTGACCACCAATCAGACTTTTGGCACACCCTCAGCATTACCCACAGCTGTAACAGCCCGAGCTACCTATCCCGTCGATCCATTATGCGTTCAAAAAAGTTACACTTACAGAATCCTAATCCGATTTCCCTCTTTGGGACAATAAACTGTTTTCTCTACTGTCACTTACAAGAAATTCCACAATCTTTAAGTCTTTTTTAATAGTTTGCAGCATTCAATTAGCTTATTAAAAATGATGTTTAAAATATGGATCTTTCATTTCGTTTTCGAGCTACGAACCGATACATCGAAAGGTGTAAACAAGCTCACTAGTTTGCTTAACGACAAGTGCTCTGCACAGAATGCCACACCGAAACCGAAATGAATGACCCAAACTCCAGGTTTTGTTTACAAAATCAGGGGAGAATGCAAACTAATTTGCAGGTAGGTTCACAAATCTAGGGCCCATTCTCCACACTCTGTCTTCCTAACGCATATTACAACATGCTATTTTCATCCAATTAGAAGTCTGTAACCCGAAGAAGGATGAAACATCATCATTTAGCTAAGTTTGCTCTATAGATAGCAGATTAGACACTTTTACAGCATTATAAGTTGTACAGAGGTCTTTGCTATTCTCAACAAAAAAAAAATAAAAAATTATGAGTTCAGTAACTCCACCAATATTGAGAGAAAATGCTGTTGTCAGGTAACTCAGAAGAGCACAGAGCCATGTACTTTTGATCTCTACTGTGTCGACATAATAAGTGCAGAATAAAAATGTCAATACTGTCTTTCATAAACGTGCATTGAACAGCGTTCTTCCCTTAGCCATTATAGTAATTATACTGAAAGAAAACAGTACTCCTTCCTGTTGTTGACGAGGATCCTAACATCGTTCGCATATTATTTTTTTAAGCTTCACAAAAGGAACAAAATAAACATAGTAAAAAAAGTATGTGTAAATTAATTGATGTCTTACGGAGGAACATTCAACAGCTGTCGATGAGCACACCTATGTAATATCCAAGTTTATTCAGCTCATAAGCTTAGACAATAGACATGTCCCTTGAAAATTTATGAGATTGCTGTTATAAATCTAAGATGTCCTTTGCAGTGCCTTGATCGTGAGCTTAGAGCTGACATTAATTTAGTAAACTACCTCCCACTTCAGCCATTTTCATCATTTTGTTCGGTCTCCTTTTTTGTTTTTTTAAATTTTAATTTCACTGGTAAAACAGTTACTTTTCTACTGGCAATGAAATATAGATTGCTGGTGACTATTGCCTGAATATGGCCGCGGCATTGTGTGCTCCCACTGGGAACTGAGTATGTCCGTGAATGATCTGTTGGTCCCAGGACATAAGTTTAACGAGCGTTGCCTTACAAATTGTTTGTAGTCTTTGATACTTCAGATATATTATTTTAACCGAACGCGCTATCTTTTGGCCATCATGGACCCCGCACCTACCTTTCCCAACAAACATCACTACCCTGGCACATTGCTCTCTTATTTACAGCATAAACAAGATTTCGTGCTAAAAGAATAGACTTGTCACGTTCAAAGTGCACAGAAAGTACATGGACAACCAATTTTATTCACCATGTTCTTCTCCACTCGTCCCCTACTTGTTGTCTTTCTAAATAAACCCCACAACACCCAACAGAGCCCACCAACATACAGCAACATGTATAGCTTTGAAACTGGACACAGGTTTGATTATATACTGAAGACAGGTTTAATTATATACTGGAGACAGGTTTGATTATATCAATAAAGGTAATTTCGAGGGGTTTGACATACCCCATACTTATTTTTGTTAATGAACTTAATGTGTATTAACCCGTATGGCGGTGATCGGATACGACACAGAGGCATCTTCAAATAGGTGTAATTCTGTTAAAAATCACTTCTCGAATGTGAAATTTCGTGACTTGTCAAAAATCAGTTTCCTCATGATCTGCTAGAAATCAGTTCCACGCATAAGTTATTGAGTGACCGCCACTTTCTGACCACAACCCCCCTCCCGCCCCCCATTTGTGGTCGGGTCATATAAGAACTGATATCTTTGCACTCTGGGCAGACCCATGCGTGTTCAGTCCTCGGCAGCAAACGACACAATATGGTATAGATGCCGATCGCCCTGTGTGTACCCTTCTGTCCCTTCCTTGCTGTAGGCGTTCCTTTGAACCTGGCCCTCTTGTATTCACAAACTCTTGCAGTCTGAGGGCCACAGTCTCCTCGATTGATATGTCTGCAAATAACGGGCGATCTTTCAGTGATTTTTCTATGTAAGCCTTATCCATCCGTAATGTCCCCACCACAGGAGCATCAGCCGCCAGCTGATCAGTTCTTTCATTATCATTATCATGGACCCCAGCATGTCCTAGACAATAGAGCATTGTGGTTCCGTGAAACCTGGAGATCAGCAGATACTGATCATGGTCTTGTGACCATCTCCTGCAACCATACAATTAGGACCTATAGGAGCATGGATTGTAAGTCTGTCACCATGACTGTCTTTGCTACTGTGGTCCCAGAGAACTACTTCAGAGTCGTGGTGACTGCCTCCACCGTCATTTTCATTTTCGAAGAAGTCGTTGATTACTCTCCACTCTACTCGGTGATGACCTTGTCTCTCACTGAGAAGCCCTATCCTGATTTCTAGCCAAGCAGCACAGATCCATCAGTGAACACGATAGCATCGTCTTCTTTCGAGTAATCAGGAATGAGTTGCTTCACGGACCTACTACCTGCATTTCCTGCCAAGGATGATGACTATTTTCTGGAATCAGTCAGGCGCTATCTAGAATTGACCTAGTCCTCTCCCTCGGCTAAGTCTTTCGCTGAGGAGACCATAGCAATAGTAGTATTTTTCTACTTGTGCCATCCATGACATCATCTCTTAAATCCTGTGCTGTTGATTTAAGCAGTGTTTTCATGTAGTAGATGTTTCTTGTCCTCCACTACTCACAATTAGCCTTGACCTTGGCAAGCACTTCTAGATTTTATTGACACGAGTCCCACTATGTGTCTTATTGTCGCAATAAGGGCTTCTCTAATGCACCCCAAACGATGTGCATACCTTCATTCTGGATATACTCCAGTCTATCCTACTGTGGTGGTGACAGCATGAGGATTCCATGGCCATAACTGACCAACGTTAAGACCAACTGATGGTGCAGAAGAGCCAGTTGTCTCTATTCCTGCTTCACGGCTGCTTTTGATTTCACTTTGTCAACGTTGCCATACCTCGTTTGTATCTATGAATTATACGCTCCCCATTGTGCCTATACAAACAGGCTGCAATCAAAGGCCGCCCCGAGATATTTAGCTCTGTTGCATTTTCTGTTCAGTGTTATGTCCATGGAAGGATGACGGGGAAATCAGCCAAGACTAGACTATGTGCTTATTTAAAGAGCTGACCTATTGCGAGTTGTCTTGTGACTAGATTAATCACTCCACTAAGCGATGGCCTGCATCGTTTCGCGAATGCCTGTGACCATCTCCTGCCTATCTGGGTCAGTCTTATACATGAGGATATCGTCTACAAACGTTACTGTCCTTTCGGGACCATTACATTAAATTAAATCCTTGTCACCCTAGCCGTGTACACGTGGAATAGCAATGAAAGAGGATATCCCTGAGGCAATCTTTATTTAGGGGTTCAGACGTCCATGATTCCAATAGAAGGAGTAATTTTCTTTCCATCAGAGCAGCTGCGAGCCGGTTCACAAGCCATGCATCCCAGTCCATAATAATATATACATTGATATTGCAGTCTATCAGTATCAAGGATTCTCAAAGTCCACTTTGTTTTGTAAGTATCCTCCAGGTCGATGGCCCCAGGCATAAACCGTTAACTGAGAACAAAACGTGGGCCTACCTACATTATCTGAATCAAACCCGAACAACGGCATCTATAAACTCGGTAGCACTTGAATAAAAGGGTAAAAGTATGATGATGTAAAAAAAAAAGAAAGGGGAAAAGGGGGGAGGGGTGTCTTGTATGATGGAAACGCTACCGAAACGGATACTTTTTTGTGACTCAAAAAATTATCATATCTTGTTGCTGTTGATGTTGTTGGTGTTGCTAGTGCTGTTGCTGTCTTGAATTTGTATTCAGGCAATAAATAAATGTTATAAATAGAAAAAAGGGAGGGGGGTAATCTCATACCAGGGGGGGTAGCTTGATACCGGTATGAGACTACCCCCCCGGTAATCTGATACCGGTATCAGATTACCAGGGGGTAGCTTGATACCGGTATCAGATTACCGGGGGGTAATAATTGAGGGGGGTAATCTGATCACGGTACAGCCCCGGCGTGGAAAGTCAATCTGCTGGTTATCCTTGTTTTCGAACAGTTGTAAACCTGGATGGGTTCAGGGTCATCCGTGTATAATTCCGACTGAGCGAAATCTCTCTGGGTGTTTTCAATTGATGGAAAAGGTGATGGTATTCACCGTCAGTTGGTCTTCTCTTATTTCATGAACACCAGGCCTTCTACTTTTATTTTAAGGTTCGAAAATAGCAGAAGTTTAGGTAAGCTGCCGTCTAGCAATAAAAAGTCTTTCAAATGAAGAAGCCATTTTCTCGTGGCTAAAAACAAGTGTATCGTTCAGTTTGCTTCTACATGTCTGTATTTTGCCAAGTTTACTACTATGTGTACTGTACACCCTAAATTGCTTTTACACGCGCCGGCGATTCGTCGCAGTTTTACTCTATGACCACGGCCTTCGCTTTGAAAGAGGAAAATTGCGTGAAATGCTCTGCTCTACTTTAGCCTAGCGACGTTTCACAATACATTAAAATAAAAATAATAATACGCCGGTGTGTCGTGTATTCATGTGCATGTTTCATTCGTTTCTGCAGGTTAACCTTTATTTTGATGTGCGAGGGCTTGTTTTGATTGGAATGCGTGCTGGCGATTGAAAATACCAAATACCAGTAAATCCATCGATCTTTTGGTGCATGCATCAGGCAAAGTAACATCGTGTGCATTTTGATACGCGTGGAAAACAACTAATATACTAATATGCAAAAGTATGAAGGCGAACTTCCAGAATCGCCAGCTATTTTTAGACTGCTACCCATATCAACAGGTGGATAAAACTTACTGTACATCTGATCTCATCTTACCAGCTTCCTTTGACATGTGTAATCTTTGTTGTCATGACCAGTGCACTTTCACGGAAAGGCAGTATGCATAAAAATTGTTACAATACACAGCTCCGATTTGTTTCAGTAGAATAGCGTTCATTCAATGACAGAAATACAATAAATTATATACCCCACCTAGTCTATATTCCTCATAGTTGTGAAGATTAGTGAGCCTACCTGCTAGAGTAGAGGCACTATATGCGGCCGGTCAGATCATGCGGCCACTTTTCATCTTACCACCATAATTTCCGGCTCAATGCTTTTTTGAAGCTTGAAACAAGTTCAAGCACTACCCATGTGTCCTCTTACATGATCAAAACAAAAATGGCTGCAATCGGCTGAAAATGGATGCCATCACATGGTTTTGAAAATTTTACTGTGAAAAAGATCGCTTTTCCAAAAATTACCTACCAAGTAGTATTGTCTATATTTTGTGAAATTTGTCAAAATCTGGGTGTTTATTGGTTCCAATACATTGCAAACAGGTTAAATTGATCTAGGCATGCTATATTCAGCCTATATGATACGAAAACATGCCCGTTTTAGGGGTGGCCGCAACAAAATCCCCATTGTTCACATGAAGGGATTATATGCGATCAGGAGTGGCCGCAAAAGGTTCCCTTTCTAATGCAAGGGACATTCTTGCGATCAGGGGTGGCCGCTTGAAGTCCCATAAAAAAAGAGAAGGGTTCCTCTTGCGGTCACTTTCAAGTTTTGCTGCGTTGATGAGGTATAGATCTAGTTATGTTGATCTATTCATTCTGTGGGCTTCACTGAATGTCTTAAGCTAAATCGGTGCCAGAAAAACAAAATCAAAATTTTAAAATTTCTAAAAAAAAAAACCACCAATACTGTTGTTTGTCGACGGACACTCCTCACAATCACATCAGTCCATGTGGGCTTCTCAGATATGCTCTGAACAGAAGATCATCTTATACTGTTTACCACCCCATGCTTCTCACGTGGTACAACCGCCAGATGTCGGCTTCTTCTCAGTGATCAGAGCCAAATGGAAAGAAGCCATTAGGAAGCGCAGCCTTACAGATGTAGTCACAAAATGAACATTTGTAGGATTGTTTAAAAAAGTGTATGATGAAAGCAGAGGAAATGTGACAATGATGCAAAATGCCTTCAGAAAAGCAGGACTATTCCCACTGGACTTCTATGCCATTGATAAAACAAGACTAACAGTCCCTAACACCATCAGAATCATTGGCTGACACATCTGCTTCTCTTGAGGAAAATGCTACCAGTCAAAATGACAATACACAATCTTCCCCACAAAATGACAGTGATTGTATGCAAATTATTGCAAACTTGTGACAAAAATCAAAATGAATCAACATGTGCAGACCAAACTTCTTCAATGACCACAATGACAATGACACAAGCATTAGCTAGCGATCAGGCATCATCGAGTTCACAACAAAATGATGTTCTCAGAAAACTTGTGATGATCACAGCGCAGGTGGGAGAGGCCAGTTGCGGACTCTATATGAGGCGTTTTGAAGAAGAATAAGACGTCCAGGAAGACCCTCATTTTGCCTTATGGAAAAATTACTATTCTGAAGTCCGTACACTAATGAGTGCAGGCCAGGCACACTTGGAAGGAAAACAACAGAATTGTCAAACCTCTGAGCAGCTACTTGAAAAACAGAATGAGGATCCTTTGGCCTTGCCATTTATACAACATAGAAAAGGAAAAAAGAAGAAAAAGATGCACCAGATGCCTTCCTATATCAGTGGAAAATGTTTCATCGAAAGACTTGAAAAGAAAGAATTAGATAAGAAAAAAGAAATAAATACTACAAAAAGAGAATAAAATACAAATCCAGCGGAAAGAGGAAGAAAAACAAAGACAGCAGGAGAAAAAGAAAAAAAGCAATAGCAAGAAAAAGAGATGAGAAAGAAGCAAACAAGTTCAAACGAAGAGCTGAAAGGGAGGACTCAAAACGACAAAAAGCTGGTAAGAGAAAGCGTAAGGCAAAAGGAAAACTGGACTCAGATGATGACACAAGCGTGGAGGGGAGTGTGGTTTACGACTATGACATGAGGATGGTTATGAAGAACTTCAAGAAGTCTTGGAGTGTATAAAAGAAACAGAGGAAGATGAGCTTGAAGAAGTGGAACAAAATGTTCACAAAGTCTTTATACAAAAGGCAAAAGAGGGTATGCAAAAAAAAGGAAAAATTGGCATCAGGAACTGACGGAATGCCAGAGAGCAAGGAAGTGGAAGAAATACCACAATTATTGTCTGAAGAAGAGTCACATATGTATCAAGTTACCGTGAGCATTGATTCTGGTGATTCTATAGTGCGTTCGGGAACTATTGCGCCCCCCCCCCCCCCNNNNCCCGCTCCCAAAACACACTTTTTGAGCTTCACATGCTCATGCCAAAAAAATGTTCGGATTGACATTTGATCTACGAATCGCGAAGACTGTTTTCTTTCAATAAACAAAGCCTTCAATATTATCCGGCTTGTTGCTAGTCTCTGCCATATGTGTCTGGGACTTTCAAATTCACGAGGCTCGTTGAGAATGTCCTGAATGTCTGATGTTGTACAGTACTAAACTTGCATATGCCTGAAACTTTGAACAAATTATGATGGTACTGTAATTTTTCTTTTCCTTCAGTTTTTACAAACCACAAAAGCGAGCAAAAAGAACGTCTTTACTCTTTAGGATGTTTTTGAATTCTTTAAAAATGTGACCCTCATAAAATTATTAGTACATGTAATTACTATAGAAGCCTTTCCTAAAAGTTCGTCCTTCAAAGATTTGATAGATACCATACTCTTTACAGGTGATTTCATAGAGACAGGACACGGAAAATCAAACCTATTTGGTGTACTATAATTTGATACTGCGAAGGTCACAGATAAATAGAAAAATTACATAGTCGGGAATAGTTTTCAATTTGTTTAAGAAAATGTTGCCGTTTTTGTTTTGTTTTTTCAAGCAGCTCAAGGGGGACATTTTTTGGAAGGGTGATTTGATGCCAATTACATGGCTAAACGGTTGTGATTTGTCACTTAAGGGGGGTGCGCCTTCTGAAAAGGGGGTCTAGGGGTTAAAATAGCGAAATTGGGCTTTTGGTATTTTTAGACACTTTGACCTCTTCTGCTATGAGAAAAACAACCTTGGAGGCCAGAAACATCCGTTTTATGCCCTGAAAGGGCACCTCTAGGTGGTCATTTTAGCCTTGTTTAAACGCGCTATCAAAACTTTGAATTTTAAATTAAATGCGTTTTTCTCAAAATGTTGTTTTTCTCCACTTTTTTCCCTAAAACGTTTTTATTTCTAAACCGATTGACTTCAAATTCGGAATATATCTATCCCATAGATTGTGTTTCAATAAAGTGCATCTTTTTTTCTAGATTTAATTCACGTTTTTGAAAAAAAAGTCGATTATCTGGTGGAAAATTGAGAAAAATACACATCCGTCAACACACATATTTCAAAAATTTTTTACTGACATTGTATGATAAATAAACAAAAAACAAATGCATTTTATTATTTTTATAGAGCTATTTTATAAGTATCCGATAAGTGACGGCTTAGCGATAATTATAAGTGTACAAAATTTGAAATGATCACATTCAAAACTCTAGGAGCCTTAGGCTTTTGGAAATGGCTCATTTTCAACACAAGAAATCCAATATGGCGGCGTTGCCATGGCAACCGTACACAAAACAAAAAAAAATCCACAATTTTCCTCTAATTTGACCATACTGAATCTGAATTTAAAGCGTAAAAAGTCCCTAGTTCAAGCATTCACGATTTCACTCCCAGGAGGCTCAACCCCCCCCCCCCCCCCCCCCCNCCTTAACAGGGAGGGTTCAACGGACATTTTGAGACTGGTTTGGGTCATTAATCCAAGTGACTCCCACGCTGGTTAAGTTACAGCTGTAACTGTAACTTAACCAGCGTGGGGGTCACTTTAAGACCGGATATAACGCTTGTCGTGAAAATATACTACTTCACGTTCACCATAGTGCTGGCGTACGAAAGGATCAGAAGAATAAAAATGCATTGCTTTTGCAGACTACAAATACAAAGTTAAGATGTTTACAAGAAGTTTTCCATACAACAAAGGCATAATTTGGGGCTGAAAGTGGGAGAGTCGCGGAAAACTGCTTCACGATCACCAATGATGTCGGTCGGAGATTGTTATGTCCGTAATACGCGTTAATTTTCGATACTCAAATTGCCTGGTCACCAAAACCCGTTTGTTGAAATGGAAGTAAATACGGCACATGTTGAAATGATGGCATCCTATGAGGCTACGACTCCAACCTGGTCGCTCAAGATGTATTTCTCTGTCGTGAATGATTACATTATGTCCGTAAGAAATTGTGTGAAATTGAAACGTTATATCCGGCACAATTTGTGTAATTTTCATGGTTCTACAGACTCAAACTAGTTTCTTGTGCATTTTCTGTGGCATAAGCAGCCACGCACTTCTCTTTGTTGCGCTCCATGGGCATGACCATGTGACTGAGAAGCCGATTGGTGTTCAACTGGGGAAGAAGAAAATGGCAATTCACGACACAGTCTTTGTCGTGAATGTTACGACGGTTATGTCTACCTTTGTGCCCTTGTTGTGAACGTTATGTCCGCATTTGTGCGTTTGTTGTGAATGTTATGTCCATCTGAATCAAAGTGAACTTATGATAGTTAAAGCCAAACTCCATATAAATCTGTAATTTTAAATTCAGGAGTATGGCCTCATATCAAGTCAATATAATCAGACTCGGAGGTATAGATAGACTAGATATCGCTTTACAGTCGGTACGGAGAGAATTCTGGACTTTGGTTGAGCTTCAGACGCCTGATTTTTTGGCGTCCGGACTGCCTGCCGGGAGAAAGAGCGACACGTCTTTTGTTTGAAAGTTTTCCCCGCCGGCGATAAATGCCGGTTTACAAACTTATCGAAAATGACATCTTGGCATAAAAATATCAAATTCGGAATCGGCATATTACTTTATTTAAAAAGATGTCAATTTCTTTCATTGTGTAGGCCTTAGCCTAGTGTGTTTTGTTGTTCTTGTGTTGACATTGCATTGATGATCCGTGTTGTCTGAGTCATTGTCTCCATATTCGTCTAGCGAAGTTTTGTACACGTGCTGTCTTTGCATTGTCGTTGTAGACCTTTCTAGTCTATTATGGTGACGTGGTGCAAAGAATCATTTCTTCAGTTCATCAAAATTATCCTTCTTCTACTGAATGTTTATGGAAAATTAAATCAAAAGACTACAGCAACAAGTTTTCAAGAAAAAAGGCCTACGGTATGAAAAATTTGTTGATTGTTTTTGTAAACAATTTATAGCGGCTCGCATCACTGTTTATTGCTTAGCAGCTAATACTACGTAGTGCTAACGCACGCCTCAGGGAGGTGGAAAAATGTTGCCCGCTCGCTTCCCACCCAGTTGATAGGCATTCTTTAAGAAAGTCTATCTTAGCTTATAGTCTACCTGTTATGAGGTCCCCCTCGTCCTAACTACTTCATACATACATAAAAGACAAAAGAGGATCATTCAATACATTTCTAGTTTAATCTAAAGCCCGACAGGCTATCAACACTGAAGAATACAAGATTACAATAATAATTAAAGGTATAGGCAATAATCCACCATCTAGGTAGTAATTAGTCTCACAATAATTGCGTCCTATAATTCCCACTGGGGTAAAGGCTCCACAGTAAGTACATCCTACTCGCGGGTACCTATAACATCACCTCACTCATCATAATCTCACTTCATTCACTCATTCAGTAAGTAATATCAAGGTTTCAGGAAACCAGAGTAGATAGTACTAATATGTTCGGTAGAGCTTCGATCTAGTGATGGGCCGCACCTGGATATGCTATCCCTGGCTAAGTGCGGGTCGAGATTCCTGACTCTCCTCCTCATGTACTCTCACCGACGACTGTCACTGACATAGCATGGGGTCACGACTAGGCTGGCATTGACACCGTAAGGGCTACAAAAGCCGGGTCTCGTGTCTGCCGACACGGAGCTCCTCATCTTGGGACCCTTTAGTAATAAAACCATATTTAAGTAATCTCTTGCTAAAATAGGATAATCTCCATCTGCTGAAATAGGGAGTTGATTATTTATGACATTTATAATCTGGCTGTCATGCCTCCAGTGCTGTCTTTATTTCTACCCTCCTATTATTCTTGTCGTGCACTCCCAGCTACTTATAAAGTACAAATAATACCTTCTTCCCGACATTCCCATCATAGTACAATACGCTAACGCTGCAACACTTCTCTTTTCACTCTCATAGCATTACCAATGTCATGTAATATATATCATATCATAATATCATCAATACTTTCTCACTGACTACGCATCGCTCTTTAGTCGCTGCTCCTAGTTCACATCAGCATTTCATTTAACACATGGGTTAACATCAGATCATTACTCTCGCTATGTTTCTAAGCCCAGGTTACATCATAGGTTAAATATCTAGGCCTATCTTATCCTATCTATAAGCTTAAGAACACACTTACGAGAAGGCCTGAATCAGTCAAACGCACACTCTCGGTCACAATATCACTCTGTCGTACATATCGTCTCATGCGCAAGCACATACGAGCGTTGGGGAGCTGCTCGACTGAACTTTTGACCGAGCTTTTATACTCATACTTTCTATCGTCCTTTCACTCTCTCATTCTCCCGCTATCTCGTGCTCCACGTACATTGCTTAAAAGTAGTCAGTAGTCTAGACACTGACCCCAAAACTTTATTTTCGAGTGAGCGCTCTAACCTTGGGTGACCTCGTGACATCAACCCCCACCCCAGTTAAAAAATTACGGTTTTTAACGATATCTTAGAACAAAGAATGGGTATTATTCTCCAAAAATTGTCTGATGTCACACGAGATAGAGCTTATACATCCTACAAAATCTCATTCATAAGCAATGGACATAATGCAAAAATGTTATTTTGGAATATACAGTCATCACATAAAAAATTATTCATACAAGGTAATTATGCAGAACATTTCTCAATGCAATTGTAGGACGTCATTATAGTTCCTGAAACTCTCCTCCACATGATGTTCCATAGGTATGGATGATGCTTGACTCTCCTTAGTGCCCTGGTCATCCATCCCGAGGCGCAGGCCGAGGTCCCGCGGGCAGAGCTGGCAATGGGGAAAGAAGAATGACAAGTGGATAACTCGGGGTTATGACACATCCCAATGGCAATCCCTGTTCCCTGCTATCCCATCCAAAACTGAACTTCTCCCCCATGGTGACGCCACTGCTCTTATACTAGTCTGGACAAAACATCTGCCTGGCAGTTCGCGCCCACTGTGAACATTTTGGACATTTTCTTTTGTTTTAAGGGGAGGGACTGTTATTGTGACAGATCTTTCCTCCTCTGATTGTTCCTCATCAATTGCTATAACTGCCGAATATGCAACAGCTGCGAAATGAGAATAGTTATCCTGTTTTTCTCGTTCTCTTGATATGTATTTTTTCAACATATTGATGTGGAATGTTTTGATTTTCCCTCTAACTTTGATCTCATAGTTTACTTTTGAAGCTTTCCTTATGACCTCAAAAGGTTCTTTCCAAGTCAATAGTAATTTATTTCTATCCTTTGGGAGAAGGATCAAAACTTTGTCTCCAACTTCTAGGGTTCTAAGTCTACTTCCCTGATCATGATAGGGTTTATTTTTGTCTGCTTTTTCCTTCGCTGCCTGTTGGGCGATCTTGTTGGGGTCTTGTAGTGGTGCGCGGGTGCACCTACCTTTTGGAGTTCTTCTTTGACTTTGACACGTGTCGCAACTGCTGACATATCTATTAACCTGAGTGTAAAGGCCTGGCCAGAAGAATTTCGCTAAAATTCTCTTCTTCGTTCTTGTTTCACTCTGATGACCCGACATTGATGCGTCATGCGCTAAGCGCATAATGTCGCTGCGAAATGGTTGGGGAATCATGAGTTGCTTGAATCTTTTCTGCTTATTGGTATAGTTTCTGAAAAGCAAGTCATTCTCCACTGTATATATTGTCGTGCCGGTCTGTTTCTGGGTTGCCTTAATAAAAAATGGCTTTAATGTTTCATCGTTCTTTTGCTTTTCCTTAAAGTCTTGAGACGTTATGTCAAATTTAGTGCTCGTTGTATCAACTTTATCTTCCTGTTTTTTCGATTGCGCCCTAGTGGCGATACAAGCATAGTCGACTGACTCTGTCTCTAGTTTTTGTTGCGAGCTTTTTCTAACTCCCCTAACATTTCCAACAATTATATCTGCTACCGGGTTGGGGAGTACACACGCGGTAACTGTGCCTTGTATGAAGGGAGTGTCTATCTCGACTTTTGCGAGTTTATAGGTTTTTGTCTCGCCCCCGAATACGATGCAAGTTGCTGTTTTTCCAGTAAGATCTGAATCGTTTACGAATTTTTGAGCAATGCCTATCGTTGTGCAACCCGTATCTCGCAAAACTGATGCATTCATCCCATTTACTTGTCCTGTATATAATTTTAATTCTCCTGTTTCTAATGCTGACAGTCGTGGGCATTCATGCGCCGTTATGCCGCTGGTTTCGTTGGTTACTTTAAAGGTTTCCTTGTCCTGAATGTCTGTAGTCATGCAACAGCTTGCGGCCTGAGTTCTCGGTTTTTGTCTACACCATCGGGCTATGTGTCCGGCTTTTCCGCAGTTATAACAGGCCATAACCGCTTTTGATTCATTCGTCTGCGCGTTATATGCTTGTTTTGTCTCATTCTTGTCATTATTTGATCTACTACCAAATTGTCTTTGGTTGTCAAAGTAGGGTGTGTTACTGCTAATTCCCTGTCTCTCTGGAAATCTACGGTCTCTTCCGCCATAGTCCCGGGCGTTTCTCCCATATCTGCGATTTCCGTTATTCTCGCTTTGGCTTCTATTGTACGCCCCATCCCGATATTGCGGTCGTGGGACTCGTTCCCCTTGCTGTCCGAATTGTCGGCCTCTTCCAGTTGTTGGCGTTGTCACCAGAGCATTGGCGACTAAGGAGACTTGACGGAGCACGGTTTATATACACTACCAAGATTTAAATATCCCCAAGCCCGTTGGCGAAGACGTATCGTCATTGGTGGCCAACGGGAATATTTTGACTTTGTTGTTGTTACTGGTAATCGCCGGAACCTCACCTCAGACATGACGAAATATGGTCTTCATTGGCGAAGTCGTGTCCTCATTGGTGACTGACAAGAATGTTTTGGCTTTGTTGTGGCTCATGATCCATGTTGTTGCTGGTAACCGCCGGAACCTCAGCTCAGACATGACCAAAGTTTGTCTTCCCGGGTCTCTGGACATGAATCACGTTGCATGTCGCGTGATTTCTGTATGACTGTTCATGTGAATTTGCATGTACACGCTACAAAAAAACAAAAAAGGTTAAGACACAGAATTGTCCAATCGATAATATTTTTCTGGGAACTTACACACAATGCCAATGTTATCAAACCTTGCGCTCTGGCGGTGACTGAGAGAAACATTCATGAGGTCTTGACGGCTTCCCATTGTTATTGCCAGGGCAAGATTACATAGCATTGTTCAGATGGCCTCCAATGACAGTAGTGGCGTCACATGATCCTTTCGACAGGAGATGCCAAAGTATCTTCCTATTCAAAGACGTTTATTGGGCTTTCGAGTCTTAATAATAAGGCACTACGTACGCCAACTGTGCATGTTACTTTAATAACTATTAGTATTATGACAGGACTCAATACAGACCTACCTAGATCTAAATTATTTTTGTAGAGGATTCGTATTAGCAAAACAGTCGATCACCTGTTCATTGAAATCGCATAATAAACCTTATCCCAGGAAATATGAATGATTGTTTAGCGTTAAAATTACAAAGAGAAAGACATAGTGTAAATATCTAGCGCAACAAAATATTGATGTCTCACTAATGTAGACCAGTCGGAATACAGACTTGCCCGAGATGTAGGACCTGATAAGTAGTGCATATTCGCAGATTCCTGGATGACCGTATATGCATAATAAACGGAAATGATAATTCAGAGCGCTGTTTACGCTGTATTATGGAACAAATATGACAGCACTTTCTCACTGTTAATGATACCCACAACTGAGAAAAGCGGGTGGGGGGAAGACACATTTTATACTGGCAGTGATAACTGTTATTACTGCCTGGACACAATGGACTTTGGTCAGTATAGGAATATAGTTTAAATAAGAGCCTCACATTTTTTGCACAAATTATGCAATATAGACATTTAAACCTTTACTGTAAGCCCTATTTAAAGGATTTCAAGCACACAGTAACAATCTGGGAGGCTCAGAGGAAAGATGTTCTGCTGGAATTTTACTCTGTTTTTGTTTTGCATTAACCCCTAATACGCCTGTTTGGCTTAGAAATGAAGTCACTTTTTTATAACAGTGTATGGCTTTTTCAAACGAGTCTTAACGTGCTAAATGATAAAAGAAGTAACACAAAAAAGTATATCCTTTGCTGCAAGGTTCATGCCCAATGTCAGCCCCCCTCCGTATTTACGGAGCCCCCAACCACAAATCACCGAGAGGTTATTCTACCTTATCTCTGTAGACAAAACAAACATTCTCTGTGTACGAGGGGGAGNGGGGGGGGGGGGGGGGGGGGGAGAGATTTCTCATTGCGTTTTTTTAAACCTTATTTATTTTTTAATGTTTTGGTGGTTTCTTCCCTGTTCTAGCTCTGAAATTTCACCTTCTGGGCCCTCCCACGTATAGGATGGTCTTACTTTAAGTCCAACTAGTACTTCTTCTCTCAAACGCAAACATTAAAATTGGGTTCGGATTTCAACAATATAAATATGAAATAGACCATCTGCCCACATTAGTTTACAACTTTATAGATTGTAATTAATTGTATGAATTGTAAAAGTGGGGGGGNGGGGGGGGGGGGGGGGGGAGTGGTAGAGAGATGCTGAACAGATGTCTCCTAGCTGAACTCAGCAGTCAAATCATTTAGATCTAGAACTAAGACCAGTGATTCCAACAGATGAGCATGAATCCAAAAGAATTAGATCTAAGCGAAATGCAAACGATGCAAACTCGTTTTTCACCTACCCCAAAAAGCCGTAACTGGACGATTTTTTGCAAGGTTTTGTCATGGCACACTCCGATCAAGACCTCAGAACAATTCTTGGCTTGTTAGAGCAGTAATGTTGAAAGTACAGGACTACAGTAGGAAACAGCAGTTGTTTTTTTTTTCTTGAGGTTGCAGGAGGCAAATTGTAAAAGCCTCTTTGAGCCTTTTAATAAAGATTTCTTCTCGTATCACAGGAACTTTTCAAGATGGCAAAGGCTAGACTGCAGATCTGATGCCATCACTGTGCTCAAATTATATACCGTTTACAGTGTGGGTCCTTCATTATGATGTTTCAGCATTTCAAATTAGATGAAAAATTAAAATGTTGGCCTTCTTTTTGCAGATCACAGGCCTGCATAAATGAAATCCGCTGAAGCCACTGGGAAACACTGCCTATAACAATTATTTTTTAACAAATTCAAGACTGAATTTCACCACTTTTGCGGTTTGGTGTCAGGTTGTACAATTATTTCTATTATACTCTGCAACTATCGACTCTGATTGTCCATTTTTTAATTTTTACCAATTAGGCTCTTGCAACCTTAATAGACAAAACGCTATTTAAACATTTTAAAATGGACTTGCAGACACTTGGTTAGGACATTCTATATACAGTGCTGGGTATGATATTACATACAATGGTCCATCACTGAAAAGACTGAGAGATTTAAGTGACATTATCAACTTCAATAAATTAAAAAGAAAATATTACCTTCAAATGGAGCAGGTCCATACAACCTCATGTTGTTTCCTCCACCCTCTCAGTTTCTGAAGCTGCAGGTGTGTTGCATGTCTTGCCCAAACAGTCCTTATAAAAAATCTGGGCAAACTGTAATAAAGGTGTCGGTACAAATTACTATGTGACAGTGCAACAACAACTAAAAGGGCATGCTAAAAATGAACCAAAAAATCCATTACCAGCACTGAGAATATTAGTCTTTTATAGTACTAATTAGGCTCCTGCAATCTACATGATGCCCTCTTTCTCTTGCCATTGAAATTAAACGCAGCACTTTCCCCTTCCTCTCCTGTTCCGTTCATCAACAGGATAACTTTCGCTTTCGTTTTTTTTTTCTCCCATTCTGTTGTCCCTATTATCCTGTCCTTTGGCCCTTCCCTCTTTGTCATTTTTCCCTTCCCCTCCTCTCTTTCATTCTCTCTCCGTCCCTGAAACTTCTTGCGCCCGAGGTGAAGCCCCTCGCCCCTTCTCTTCACCCCCCCCCCCTTTCCCNCCCCCCCCCCCCCCCCTTTCCCCTTTTTACCGCAACTTGCAATGGCAACAGCAGGGAAATATCATCTAAGTCAACAACGCGTCTTGGAAGAGAGGATGTGGTCTATTGCCTGATGGGCTTACTCATAAAGACCAATTAGGAGAGGTACTTTTACAGTTTTACACTTCGGTGATATCATCGGTGTGGATATAATATCCATTGTTGGGGTGCTAACTCCACAAGAGAGGTACTGCTGTGTCTTGAAAGTACGGGCAAGGCGATGAGGGCGAGGTCGGAAAGGGGGGGGGATGGGGGAAGAACAAAGGATTTTTGACATGCTCTGACGGCACGTGACGGCAAACAGGGGAAGAGGGATGACCAGTTTGGTTTGACCAGTACAATCTCAATACCTATTCTAAAGCTCAGGTCCAGAGTGTCATGCGAAACGGCAGCACGGTACTGTTTACTCAGGTCATTGTGACCATTGACGGTTTTGCATACTACTGTGATCTGACACTACAATAGGCCTGGTGGTCTTGGTCTTTGGCTACAAAACACAATTCTCAAAGTCTAAACACTGGTAACTGGGTTCATCTGTGAGTCAGGTGGTATATTTTTGCGACCATGGAAAAAAACACTCCTCCCTATCAGGTGGAAGTAAGTACCTGGCCTTAGAGCTAGGAAGATCAGGGCACTGCACTGCAGGGACTAGCAATGTGTGTGTGTGTGTGTGTGTGTGTGTGTGTGTGTGTGTGTGTTGTGTGTGTGTGTGTGTGTGTGTGTGTGTGTGTGTGTGTGTGTGTGTGTGTGTGAGACATTGTACAGCTGCATGATGTCGTCATCTTGCTTCGAAAATGGCCTATATCATTTCTCACCCGTTGAGAGAACGTTGGGAAATCATGTTTATGGCAAAGCAGTAAAGGATTCAACATGTTTCTTTGCAACTGCAAGTTTGGTGGGAAAATGCCGGAGCAGTTTAATATTTTAGGACATCATCGAGGCACAGTTGAGATGCCAATGTATTTTTCACTGTTGGCTATATTTATATTAGGTTTTACACCTCTCATTAACTTATCCTGGGGTGCCGTTTCAAAATACTTTCCAAATATGTAGTTTAGCTCTTCCTCCAAATTTTGACACAAAGAAAAATGCACCTGAACCAGTTAGATTTTGAGAACTTAGGCAGTGAAGCAGACACCCTAATATTTTAGGCCTTTTCACTCAGTAAACAGGGTAACCTTACCCACCTAGCAACAATCACAAATTTTATACTTGAGTGACTAAACCTCACCTATTCTGAGTCTACACATATATTTGCACTTATCTAAGCCTTTGAAATTAAAATCCAACCCCTTTCCCCCCTACCCATGGCCACTTTTCTGATTTTATAGGGACTATTTAAAATTGCATATTTTTAATGCCAGGTGCTATTGACATCTTCATACCTCCATGAATGAGATGTGTAACTACTGTAACACTGACATGCTTTGTAAACCAACTCCCTGCAGGATAAATAACAGATTGATTGATTGATTNGTTCGTATTGTCTTAGTTGTTTGTTATAGTTTAATTGTTTTGTACATAAGTACATATTCCCAATCTGGGATATGTTACAGATTGATTGATTGATTGATTGATTGATTGATTGATTGATTGATTGATTGATTCCGTGAATTGTTCGTATGTGCCCTAATTCTTCCCGCCCGATGCCTGACACATTCAGTTTCGGGGGAGATCTTTGTTTTGAGTTTGTTTTCTAGATGGTGGCAGTCCCCTGGTGACGAAAATTGTCTTCCCGGATTTATTTATTTTCCTGGGCGATTGCAATTCAGAGCTGTCGAGCTCTGCCTACCTGCACCTTGCACTTGTGCTTTGATTTTCCATAGTGAGCTTACTGTGCAGACCTCAGTGAGTATCGGGACGTGTCCATTCACATACAGTAAGCCTAGCATTGTCCCACTTACCGAAGAGGGTTTTGTTTAGCCGAACGCTTCTGTTGGGTAACTCCACCCTTAATCCAGGTTTTATCGTTGTGGACCGGTTATGGGGAGAGGAGGGGAGTCAGCTAATTAACGCCGATAGCTCGCAAAGAGCACCGGATCAAATATGACCACACGTGAAGGTACGGTTGGCATGGCTGACACAAGTGGTAGGCTACCACCCAGGAATTTCCGTCTATTTACGCTAACCTCCCTTATCAACCCTTACACCCCGCGTGGTCGACTGATTTTTTTTATGATTTGCTTATCTCTTCCTCCATGGTTTGATTTGTTCCGTCAATAAATTATTAGTTATAGCCATGAAGTGATCCGGGCTTTTTTCAATAACTTCGACGCGAAAAAAAACCCTTGTATTTTGTCAGCTTGATTGGGCCTAGTGCGGGCCAAAAGTTCCAAAAGTTCCAAAAGTTCTTATCCTGTTTGTGACACCCACTTTAAAAGCCTCCGTCGACATGGCACTTGTCAGTTGTTAGGGATTAACATATCCTTGTCCGACGTATGTGCCGTATCTTTAATATAAATTAATTTACAGTGTGCGTTGTTCGAATAATAACGTGTTGCAGTCATGAAGGAAATTTAATGTAATGACAACGGGTATCAGGTACGTTGCGAGGACGGGATTTTGGGGTGGGGAGTGGGGAAGTTGAAAAGGTTTGGAGTGGAGGGAGAGGGGACTGAAGTATTTAATTTGCGGAAAACCAAGGCCTGGAATTAATTCTTTAATAACATCTCAAGTATCTCGAAACAAAACACTCAACTAAATATCTTCACCTTTCAGTTGTCAAAATCACGAGAGAGAGAGAAAGAGAGAGAGAGAGAGAGAGAGAGAGAGAGAGAGAGAGAGAGAGAGACAGAGTGCTTATCGTGCAAGCCTTCACCGTTATGTAATGTTGTGTCCATGGGAAAGACTCCTAAAACTTGATCCTCCTTCATTTAGGTGTATTTCTTAATTGAAGAAAGGAGGGGTGGGGGGCAATGACTTTGTTATTAATTTATTTCACTTGTGTAATAATACAAGGATGAAACGGAGCACTGGCTTATAGAAATCAAGTAGGATAAAGTNTTTTCTCTCTGCATTTGTCTTCTTGAGCACTTTCCACTTTATCCTACTTGATTTCTATAAGCCAGTGCTCCATTTCATCCTTGTATTATTACAC
>JAWQUT010000528.1:417791-436658 GCA_033807755.1 Ellobium chinense | reverse complement strand
AAGGTTAGACACGCGCAAATATTTTTACTATATCCTACTACTAACGACTTTCTGCTCTCAGCTCACTCCTAATTTTCGTTGCCCATTCCCACTCACAAATATTTCAGATGAGCATCACAGACACACAAGGGACTGTGTTTGAACTGGGGTTGACAAGTAAACTTTTGGACCACCGGCTCTAGTTTGAACCCACCCCCATGAAAACCCAGTTGGGACCTCACACTACATCAGGGGAGGCAGGGTTACCTATTTGCATGCGCTGTCTCTTCCTGACCTCTGACCCCAAATAGTGCAGCTGTAATTTAATCTATACTGGTCATGAAAGCAACAAATGCCTTAGGACAGGCAAAAGCTCTGTGTACTGGGCTCCTGGCCGCAAGGAAAAAAATATTTCAAAATTTATTCGACAGGGCAAACAGTCCAGTCCAACCCAGTCCATCTGACCTCATTTGCGCGTGTGTAACCTATAATCGGTCTTCGCATAGAACCGGCCACGCAGCTATACGTCATATTATGTGGCCGGTCCTATGCAAAGACTGACAATATTGTGTTTAGAATGAATGGAACGTGCTAATGTGTGGCGGTCCAGGAAATTCCGTCATAAAGGCAGAGTATTCAAAATTTAGATACTGTGGTTTGTTTTTCTCATTTATTTCTTAACAGGATGACTTTTATTTCCAGTTTTTCTCTTTATCAGAAGCTGAAACACACGGGAAGTGATGAATCTTAAAAGTAAAGAAAATTGTTTTAAAGCAGGCAAATTAACATATGGAAAGTGATTAATTAAACGTATGCAGATTTACGCACTCAAACTTCTAAAGCAGGTGAATAGAATGATGATTATTGGGATAGTGGAAAATAAAAAATTAAAAAAAAAAACAACAACAACTCAATTTCAGCCTTGAACAGGCAAAGAAATCATTTCTTTCGTTTTGCATTCCGACAGGCTTTCTTGAATTGCCACATAAGTGTCTGTTTTATGTGAATAACATGTGCAAGATTGTCTGGCATGTGCAACAATATCTTTGCGTTATATATATTAAAACGAAAAAAAAAAGTTTTCATTCCNCCCCCCCCCCCCCCCCCCAACAACACAGCCTAAAGCACAGCACACAGTGATCACTACTACTCACTTGCGGTTCGAGA
The DNA here is from genome assembly GCA_033807755.1 of Ellobium chinense. Classification (NCBI taxonomy): domain Eukaryota; kingdom Metazoa; phylum Mollusca; class Gastropoda; order Ellobiida; family Ellobiidae; genus Ellobium; species Ellobium chinense. The sequence continues at coordinate 435,512 of JAWQUT010000528.1, read as the reverse complement.
TCTCTAAAACTATCCACCGTCCTTTCCCCCTCTCCAATCCTCCCTTTTTTTCTCCACTCCTCGCCATTTCTTCAAATCACAAATTAATTTATCAGACTAGTGAAGGAAACCAGCCCTGCTGGAAAAACAGGGGAAGAGGGATACTGAACGTCTACTTTTACTGTGTGTATCTGTCCAACTCCTCCCTTTTCCCTCCATGTCTCTACCTCCAGTCATAACAACAGCACTGTTCTAGTTCCCGACAATGAATAATTCAGCATATTATATTATACAAATTTTGATGACGTCATCCGCTACCGAAAGGTTGTTTCGCATTGTCCTTTTCCAGAGATTGTAACGCAAATAATATGGTGTGCAACTTATCACCATGAATGCAGCGGATTCCTATGTAAACTTGCACACCAAAATGCTAAATGGTGCATTTTTCTTCCGCAAGAATGATGACTTTTGGACAACTTTCATTTGCGATGGGTCCAGTCAAATTTCACCCACGTCACTTTGACAGCTTTATGTCGCATGGAGGCGTTTGCCGATTTTCTGTCTAGATATAAAGTTATTCTAGTCAAAGGGTGTTGTCAGTTTCTGATAATTCTACGTGAAGACAGAAATTCAAAATTTAAAAAAAAAGCCTCCATAGGATCACACAAAAACGTATGAGAGTGAATGTAACCGGGTGGAAAGGCAGTACAGATTGTATTCTTTCTCTCATGTTTAAGGGGGAGGAAGGTGAGCTTAGTCTGAAAATTTTTTTTTCAGATGTTACATATTATTTTAAGGAAGTGTGTCACCAGGGATTTTCGCAAATTACTGTGAATGATCAATTTTGAGAAGAAGGGCCGAAAAAAACCTACTCTAGAAAATTTCTGTCCCTGCTGGAGATCGAACCAGGGTCTCTCAGCTTGCAAGTCTGAACATGTTACCACTACACTACAGGGACGCTACCTTCACAGCAATTTAATTTTTAAATACCTACTGCCTGAATCGGTCCCTAACTTCCACGTGCGAACGTTGTACAGTATTCACCCATGACCCAAACACATTTCCCGACTGCTCACATGAAGTGGGTGAAAACTGGTGTCAAACAACTGGTGCCATCGATAATGACATTTGTTCTAAGATCATCACCTCTGAGGGAAAAGAGTGCACCATTCAGCACTTTGGTGTGTAATATTGCATAGAAACCCAGTGCACTCACGAAAATAAGTTTCACACCATGTTTTGTTCATAGCAGTCTCCAATAAAAGTAAAAGGCGGTACCTCCCCTTAATTCAGAGAATCCAAAATAGCAAAATCGGAGGTCGTCATAATGACCGATTTATCTTCTTTGTACGTTCACATCAAATGTGAAGTCTGTAGCCGTGATCAAACTATCACGAAATGTGACACATGTGTTTCAAAAATGCCAAATAATATTACAGTATGACAGATTACACTTCGCGTGATGCAGATAGATCTCTGCTCCAGATCTAGACCAGCTAATCGCACTGTCACTAAGGCAGTCATACTAACGGTCCAACAACGGCACACATGCCTGTATTGTAAGCAAAGTTTTAAAAAAACTGACTGGAATGTTGAATGCATTAAATAAAACACAATATAAGGCGTCTGGATTAGGCTTGGTAGCTGTGATGTCTAAAATCCGTTTCTTTATTTTTGTTACTTAAATTCTGCCCGGCATTGCACCAGTTACAGTTCACGACAAGCCGTCACTGCTAACGGTGCATATACAGAGCCCTCAGTGATTTTTTTTTTTTATTATCAGTAACATGACTGCCCAGCAGGTTGACGTCAATAGGGGAAGAGAGAGGCTGCTGCATGCTTGGACATATAATTTTTATATACCAGCACGCGTTAATGCACTAAGAGGGTGAGGGAGGAGCGGGTGGGGGGTCCTCAGAGTGATTTTCCTAACGCTTAGTTAGAGATCGCCTGTTTTGATCGTCAATTATATTATACTTTCGGCATGCGTCTATTGGCAGAAAACTGTTGAACATTTTTAAGATTTACTCATGGTTACTCTGAAAATGTCGCCACCTTCAAGTTAAATTTGCCAAATGTGGCTGTTTTCAAAACCTAGCTGGTCCATTACATTTGTCTGAAACAATCTGAAAATGTGTGTACAATACGAAATATCCTCACCTATAGAATTTTCGATATATGTGTTCGTTCCTTTTCCTTTTTTTAAAAAAATACATTTTAGAAAATGGTATTAAGTCGACAGGGATCTTTTGCCTTTTAAAAAAAATTGCTGTTTTGTTTCGCCCTATAAAGATTATCTCCAAACTACAATTTTTTTTTTTTTTTAAAAATGCTGATACGTGAGGCCCTCGGGAGTGCTGTAATGATGATACATGCAAACTGTCATTCCAGTCAATTGAGAAATGTAAAAAAAAAACCTGGTCTAGATAGAATTTTCAGAGGCTGAAAGTGGAGTTTTGAAAAAATCATATCTGAAGTTATTTTGATATAATAGATATCACAGACTTGTGCCACGGCAGCACCTGTGAATCATGTCATAGTAGTCAGTTGAACTTGAAGCCACAGCAGAGCACAGATATAATACTTGTGGTACAGGGCCCACAGAGAGATGTAATACTCGTTGGAAATCAAAATGTTTATTTATATGTAAGTAGCAGCGTGGATGAAAGGGTACGGCGTTGGACTCAAGGTCTGAAGATTGTTGGTTCGATTTCCGACCACGGTCGTATTTTAAGTGTCTTGGGAAAGCATTTCATTCACTTTTTCCTCAGTCCACCCTGAGTGGCTACCTGGCTAGAGGCAGTGGAAGATATTGTCAGAATGCTAGTGATCAGCGCCTGTAAATGGCTGCGGCATTATATGCTCTTCAGGAAGTGGAGAAAGTCCTAGAGTGAATAGGCTTGGGGGAGGGGGAGGGGGGAATAGTAGTGTAAAGTAACATGAGAGGGGGTTAACCTGGACACGAGACGTACAAACCGCATTATTATTATACTGTAGTACAATTCCTGCTTACTGTTAACATTTTAGTGATATTGTTATCGGTGCCTGCGGCGAAAGCAATGTCTCCGGAAATTTAACAATACATTTTATGCAATTCTTGAATTTTTACTGCCTTGTGTTGTGAAGTTTGGAGGATTTATAGAAATGCAATGAGATTTGATTTTTACCTTCTTGAACCCAGATCCTGCATTTCTTGTGGTCTCTTAATATATAAACGTTCGTTATTTCTGATAATAGGTACTTTAAATGTCGCGCAGTTGCCAGGATTTTTATATTTATACAGACTCATTGTATTCAATGTATTCTTTGACCAGTAACTTCTCGACAACATTCTGGTGCCATCTGAGATCAAAGAGAGGCGTGGCTGTCTTCTTTAATAAATGACTTTCAATAACTTTCATCAAAATTTGCTTCTATCCGCAGAATTGGCAGAGAGGTCGATGGACACAAAAAGAAATTCAGATCAAGACAGACTGAAAGTGAAAAGGAAGATTAAAGAGACCATTGTAAGATGAAAAGGAAATTCATGGAAAACTCATAAACCATGTCGGCATGTTTTCCAACAAAATTTTTTACTCCGGCTTTTCCTGTAGAGTGAACAGTTTTATCAGACAGGTAAAAATATGAATGCATTGTAGCACATATCAATGGGCAAGCAATGTTTTATGTAACTGACTACACTATAGGTAACATGTTTTAACTGGTTATAAGAGGACTTTCAGATTTGGAGATAGATAAATATAAACTGAACAGTGGTGTCAGTATAGTTGGGTTTTACAGTACAACACATGGAGAAACTGAAGTAACTCTGAACAACTGGTTGGAATGATGGAAAAAGGCTATGTGACTGCTTGTGTTTTCATGTTACAATTGGAGCTTAGATCTAAATCAGTGTGGTCAGATGTATAAAACATGTGTTGTTGATGGACTTGATACATATTAATATGTCATAACTACAGTAGGTTTATCTACAGTTATATTGCTACAGTAGCACATTACAGTGCTAATGTCTGAATATCTCTTCAGAATATCTCTCGATCAGACACAGTGTCTAGTTTGACATATATAGAGTCAATAATTATATAGACATTGTATATGTATTGTACACATGTTTATATTAATTAGAATATTACAGTAATTACACTCTTACATTCACCATGAGAGATTTCAGTCACATTTCATACAGCACTACATACATGTATCTTCCTGAGATGTCGAGATAGTACAACACATACATTCAGTGACTGGTGGGGAAAAACCTGTTAAAATTATGAGGCAGAAGTCCAGACCATAAGCACTACAGCTCAACACCTCCATCAACACTTTGAACTTACTGAAAGGTCATCAAAACTCATTGTTAACTTTAGTGATTCCAAATCTGCCCAAGAAACTCTACAAAACCCACAGCATGAAAGAAAAGAAACAGCACATATTGCATAACTATACACAAGCTGCTTGCTTCTTATGCTGTCCACATTCCCTGCCAGTGGATTCCTGGTCATATCAGCATACAAGGGAGTATGGCAGCTGATAAATTAATAAAAAACAGGAACCAGAAGAAAAAAAATGTCCCATGCACCATGACAATAGTGAGGCAGATTTTATGACAAACTGACAAAGAAAACTGTCTGAACAAATGGGCAATTATGTGTCGTCTGATTGAGTAGTAGTTCAAAAATTGCCACAACCTAAACATACATGACAATATTAACGAACCATATGGAGAGAATAAGTAGCTTATTTTCCAGTTCAGAACTCAGCATACACGTCAACTTCCACCTGAAGAGAATCAACCCACTACATGAGTCACACTGTAGACACCGCCAAGCACCCTATGAAACATCGGATCATCTTCTATTTTTATGCCCAAGACCCATCAATGAAAGAAAAGATTTACTGTCTCCAAACCCTACAATACACAATACACTGTATGACTCTCTGAAACAATTTAAGAACATCAGTACTTTCATACATTACTTTCATACATCTGGCACTGGCTGTGGAAGAGTGAATAACTCGACAGCATGTGATCTAAATAATAACAACAACAACAACAACAACACAGCACCACACATATTATCGGTGCTCTGATGGACCCTCATTACCTCTTATAACCACAATGATAACATAACAATCAGAGCTCCACATATTCACAGGCTGTCAGACAAATATTTTGGACAGGGGTAACTGAATACATGCAACTTCTTTCAGTGGAAACTTTTGTCCTGGTCTTAAAAAGATATTATTTTTAGCTAAGTGAATTATACATCAATAACAATAACACAGTGTTAGAATTTTAAATTCTGTAGCTGGTACCAAACCATTGATTTTGAACTTTCCTAAACTAAGTGGATCTGATTTTTTTAAAACGATCCTCATCAAATAAATGTAATGCTAGCTGATCATCTTGTGTAATGCAGTGGTGAAAGTAAAAATGTATATGAAAGGACAATGTTTTGTTATACTGTGCGATGGTGCAGCACGCAATGCAAGACTTTCTCTTATGTAGCAGCAGTGCTGCACCATACTGGACCTAGCTGTGGCCTGTATGACCCAGTACATCCACTCTACATATCTGGCAACAAACCTTTAATGAAATCTGAAGATTGATAAAAAATAAAGAAAGTCAAAGAAATCATACAAAATAAATCAAGTATGTTCATATTCTATACAGTTAAACATATATATGGAGAATCTTAATCTACACACAAAGACCTCTATGGATTTCTTCCATGGCAAGACATTTTACATTTCTGAGCATGCAAGAGAAAATGTAAACGGCCGAGCCTTGACAGAAATCTGTGGAATCCTCAGCGAGCTGAGTTACTAGTTCCCGTTCAGTCAAGATTGAGAGGCTTTAACTGTTGTCACCAATGAAAAAGTTTACCTAGGGTTCTTTGTCAGTCATTGCTGTTGTGTGCTTGTCAACACTGGGTGGATTTTAGGTTTTGTACTCAGACACCATCAGTCAACCGTTATGACAAGGGTATCATCAAATCACTGGAATATTCATGATAAAGAAATCATACCCTCGTAATGTGACTGATGTAAATGTGAGACTGATTTCTTTTCATTTAAAATTTCTTGGTTAACTCACTCAACCTCAAACAAGATAGTGCTGTTGTAAATGGTCCATTCAATCTAGAATAAAAACTGATCTGTACAAGACTCAAGCTGACCCCATATCTACTCTTGAACATAATTAATAATATCAGGGGAAAAAAAAAGAACACAATTTATACAAGGGTGTTTACAATATACAGATTTAGTATCACAGATTGAAATGTGAACACTGTTAGTTGCCTTTATAAAATATACATGTACAGTATTTGAATAGCACACACATGTTATCATAAGAAGTTGTAACATACTTAATAAATGTCCATGGTTAATATCATACATTTCATGCTCAAACCTACAGGAACATCAGTAACGAATAATACTGTAATCAATTCACGCATTTATGGCAGATTTTAGTTGTCACAACACAGAATTCATTCATGTACAATGATCAAGTTTGTCTTTAGAGTCACAATGTACGTTTCTCCTCTGCTTGTATCAGTATGTACATAGTGGATATGGATCAGTTACTATCGCTGTAAACATTCACAGCACTACAGACTGTCACACAACCGGAACACTCAAAGCACTTCAGACTACCACACAACCTGAACACTCATAGCACTTCAGACAACCTGAACACTCAAAGCACTTCAGACATAGCACTTCAGACTGTCACACAACCTGAACACTCATAGCACTTCAGACATAGCACTTCAGACTGCCACACAACTGGAACACTCAAAGCACTTCAGACTGTCACACAACCTGAACACTCAAAGCACTTCAGATATAGCACTTCAGACTGTCACACAACCAGAGCACTCACAGCACTACAGACTGTCACACAACCTGAACACTCACACTTATAGAATCACAAACCGAAGCCTGGCTCTGAAGCTACTGTCACTGGTGACACCCACAGCATTAAAGTCTGTCACACAGGTTGATGTTCAGCACTACATACACAGTCTCTGTCATGCAAGATGAAAAATTAACACCAACACTGAAAAAACTGTCTCAACACACAATGTACAAAGGTTGGACAAAACTGCATTCATACGAACACAATTCCTGAAACTGCATTCAGTCCATCTAAACAAGAATTGAACATTATAACCATTTTCAAAGAAATGAACTATAGAGTTGAACTTCACACAAGTTTGGACATTTGAACTGAACTTTCATTTTCTGACAAAATTTCTGTAGAAACAGACACTAAATAAGTTGCCAGATCTTACTGCTGAAACTAATATCTTTGTATCCATTTTGGGGAAAAAAGTACATGAAGGGAAGGAAGTCTTTCTAAACTCATCAAATCTTTACATATTAACATCTTTGTACAGTATATGAAGACATAACCTCTCTAATCACCTGGCCAGCCTACACTGTATGGAACAGATCATGCAATATTTTTCTAATTCCACATGGCTCATTCAAGATCTTTTACAAACCTCTACAAGACCCACATGAAGTCAGCGTCATTTCTTTCCACAGCTACCCCTCGGGCAAGATGCTAATTACATGTACATGTTTCTATACATTTCAGTCATCGAAGAGAACAACTCTTAAACACTTTGCTTCCACATGCGGACACACCGTGACCATTATGATACTTTCCCAGCTGTTCAATTCACTAGCCTATCCTATTTTCATGTTGTGTGACATCTTGCCTGATAAAAGAAATCAGTGCCTTATTGCAACATTCCAGGTAACTGGGCTGTTTTTGTTTCGCCCCTCCAATTTGACAAAAAGTCAACCCACACCCGTGTTCCTTATCAAAGAAAGTATCAGGGGTATGTTTTTGGTTGGTGTGCTCTAATCACAGTGAGGAAGAGTAAACCCCTACTAAAGGTTGTTAGAAATGTGACATTTTTTGGATCACCAGAAGAGAAAACTTGGCAACATGTTGGCAATTTCAATTTTGTTAGTAGAACGTCTTATCATTGGCCTTGTGTCGGCACAGAATGTGGCAAGATCAAGGGTGGTCTGTATGCTAATGAATGAGGCAAAGATACAAGTCTAGCAAATACCACTGGCAAGTCAGTGCATTGTTTTCGTTTCTTCTGCATTAGTTGCAAACATCTCGGCTGGCCAAGAGACTGATACTTCCTTTGCTAAGGAAGGGATATGGCTTGACATTTTGTCAAATTGTGGGGTCCAAACAAAAGCAGCCATGAAATTTAGTTCAGAACTGAATTTCAACACTTCAGAACACAACGTCTCCTTCTACATTCTGTGCTACAACTTCAGACTTTCATAGTGAAAAACAGCCCAGTGGAATAATCTTGTTAAAATTGAGAGGAATTTGTTTGTAACAAATCAGCAGCATTTTTATTTTTTCTTTTATTCTGAAAAATTCTGTAAATTATGTGACAGAGTTGATGTTGCAGCAAGGTGCTGGTGCTTCAGTTAACGGATCATCTGCCATCATCTGTCCCTGACTTTTATAGCATCACCTACTTTTACCTAATCCACCTCTTGCTAATCTAATGTCATAATAATGAATATAAAACAGTCGACTCCGCTTAAACGCCTTTACCGCTTAATCGCCTCGTTTCCCAGGGAACCGAATTTTTTCTATATATAAAAGTCACTGGATAATCGCCTCTCACTCTGGATAATCGACCACCGTCAGTGGGTGAAGGATTACAGTTGACAAACAATGTACACAGACGGTTTAACTGCGCGACAGATGACAGACCGGTTGACTGAGTGACAGCTGCCACGCCCAAATAGATGTGATAAGCCTTTCCTCCCCACCTCTCCCTCCCCTTTGTCCCACGCTACGCATCACTGCTGTCACCCGTCCGATAATGTTAATGTGCCGAAAGCCATATAGTCTCAATTTTCTCATCTCTCCACGCCTTCTGTCTCAGCGAGGCGGAGAATGTAAACATCGTATTGATGGATTTTGGCTAGATCAGAGAATGTGTCATGTGGATGAACGGTCGATCCCGACTGTGCCATCCTACTCCTTATTGTCTGCTGGGCTACTGCAAGGTGGCCAGTGAAAGAGACCATGGAGATCAAACATTTTGTGCGCTACAATACTGTCAAACTCATGTCGGTCCTGAGTTTGGCGACGAGAAGGCATAAATGCATGACATCAAACAATGACATCAAAGAATTTTAACCCCATTACCAAAAATATGGCCTACTCCGCTTAATCACTTCTCCACTTAATCGCCCACTTTTTCCGTGATCCCGAGAAAAGGCGATTATGCGGAGTCGACTGTATATAAATACTTTCATAAATTTTTGTCATGTTTTCATTCATATTGANCATGCATGTCCACATCAGTGTTTACTTAAACAGATGCCTCCACGTGCTGTACGGTGTCTTCTGTGGATCCATCTCTAGATTTACAGTTTACCGCACAACAATAACCCATTGTTTCCATGTGGGAGCGAGCCCTACTGAGTGCAGCGCTACGCGTAATAGCCTTGAGCCCGACGCGTAATAGCCATGAGGCGTGTACACTGGTGTTGGTGACGTCACGTATTTCTGGCGAGGCGAGCAGCGGTGACGCTAACACAGGAGGGCATGGGCATGTGTTTCTTTGTGATTTCTTCGAAACGCGTTAGATTTGATGGGTTTGAGAAGGTCAGAAGGAAGTTTGAATCACTGATGCATGTTAAAATAGTAATTTCACAGGATTCTGTGCACTACACCGTACTTTAGTCGCACTTTAAGTGATTCACAAAGATCAGAACTAAAATTCCAGCATGAGAATCACAATCTTTACACTTGAGCCAGACTCACTGAGTCAAAGAATCCAGCTGGAGGATAAGACTGGCTTGGCTTGACCTTTTTGAGTCAAGTTGTCCAGCCCTAATACCAGGGTGGACATGGTGATTGGGTGAGATGGGGGTTAAAATTTTAAATAATATCAAATGTATCTATTTCATGAACGACAATATAATAAGATTTACCCTATACAGTAACTGAAATGTAACCACTGCACCACAAGTCCTCATCCTTACATGAGCTTTTCACACAATCTTTATCTTGCATTCACTTCACAGCCCAAGCAGCACATCACAATATGTCTCAAGGCTTCGAAACTAAGACCATTTTTTGAAGTAAGAGTACCAGAGTGTTTTTGAGATCAAGACTGACATGATAATTATGATTATAAAATTCAAATGTGCTTATATTTTTCTGCCAAACTGCAGCTACAAAGCTACAGACTGACTCTTTACTTCTGTGCCATACATATTCCTCCCCACATTCTCTCAGAAGTGCAACAAATGACTTAGCAAATTTTCAGAGCATGGTGACGATATATAGAAATTCCTAAATTTTGTGAGCAGTCTAATGTCAATATCATTGGCTGCTTGAACTGCTGTGAAACTTGATATGTGCCTTCTGTATGTTCTGAATATATTCCTTTAATGGGTTTCAAATGCCTCGAAACTTCTAAGTACATTTTGAAAACAGTCTTTTTCCCAACACCCAACCAACTGTGCAATTTTTCATGTGATTTTACATGTGATGAGTGAACGGTCATGCAAGCCCCATTTCATTGGCTGACAAAATGAGAAGCATTCTCTTGCCTTCATCAGCCACCGGGTTAAAATGAATGCAGGTTCTCAGCACAACAGGCACATTGTTAAATTTGTTCATTTTTATCTGCTCAGACTATGCTCAGTGTATGCATAAAATTCGATCAGGACTTTACCTAGTTTACTAAAATTATACAGGGAATATTTCCTCAGTGGAACATTTCCTCAGTAGGCCTATAAAACACTCAAAATCCACAAATTGAGTTTCGCAAAAATGCTTTTCAGCTTGAACACACATTTACCACAATATGTGTCAACTTATAAAATAACATGACTCATTACTTTTTTTTCATCAGTAGTATCACCTGTACAGTTTTATACCATTTTTCGTGACATGAAAAACTAATTCACAACCATGTGCTGAGACAAAAACTCAAACACAAACAATAAATAATAATACAGGTACAGTGGGCACCACTTCTATTCCCCTCCTGTGACATCCACCTTCTCCCTCGGCCAGTTATACCAGCACCTAATCGTCTGCATATATTATTCACCACAACTTGAGGTCAGAAATGGTAACACATGATGGCAACATATTTTGATATCAAGAGCAATGTAAGGCTCTCTGTTCAATGTGGAAATGGGTAATTTTTTTTAATATTAACTTCCTTGAATTCCCTAGATGGCGTTCCTGATGTTCAGGTACGCTTCACATATTTCACTCTTTTCCTGATGTAAAGTTGAATATTAATACCATATCCACTTCATAGTTTTTATGTGATGAAATTTAACACCACGAATTCCTGAGGTAATTAGCCTTGCCATGCAAGGAGGATGTGCAATTGAGCCCTCTGAAATGAATATGCATAGAGAGCAATTAAACGACCCCTGGCAGGTGATGTTAACGCATATGGGTAATTTGTTCTTTATCTATGCTAATTTCAAGACATTCCCAATGTTATACTTTAATCAACATCACTTTGAAAGCACTAGAAAATTCTTCATAATATCCCAGAAAGTAGTCATGTGCAAGAACAAGCCTCTGTAGTTACTGATATGTTCACAACTGGTTCTCAGATTTACAAACTAATTGCATATAACAGACGAAGTGAGGTTTGAGAGTTACCGTTCTTTACTTTTGAGGACAACGCTCCATTGATTTTTTTTTTTTTTTAAACTTGTTTGCTTTTTAAAATGCCTTTTCTCAAATCAGATTTTCAGCTTTCCAAAACTAGTTGGCATTCTGCCATCCTTGTGTGGGATAAACGACACGGTACAGCATGGTAGAAAAACTGCCACAAGATATTTTACCGGAAATACCGTGCTCAACACTCACATCCTTCGAAACTGATAAGAGAAACTTACTTTGGTCACTCATCTTTGGGGAATCTTAACAATATATCAATGTAACGCATACTACCTTGGCAGTCTGAAACATCTTTTACACTACCTTCCATAAACAAAACTTCTGACTTGTTCAAAGCCTAAAATCCATATTTCTCATCTCAGCAAGCTGGATGTGGCGTCAGGTGTCTGGCTTAACTAAAACATGGGACTGGAAAGGAATTGCACATTCCACGTCAGCTGAACTACATCACTCCATTCATATCTGATTTGTTGCCCTGTCTCACAATGAGTGCTTTGGCTAAAATCAGTCCATCAAAAAAAAACACTGACTAGGATTCCTCATTTACTATTTCATTTCATTGCCGGTCACTAAAGACACTTTGCTTGTCCTAGATAGTTTATTACGTTTCACCTATATTGACTTATAAGGTCCTCTTTCACAAATTAGGTCAAAAACAATTCTGTTTGCATATTTTTCAGCATTAAGTCTGGGTTTGATTTTAGTATCACAATTCGTGTACAAATTAAAGAACATCTAAGTACAAAATAGTTTTATGAAGAATTATGTCTCTTTATGACTTTTCCATCCTCTCAAATGCAGTCCTTGGAAATACGCAGTGTTCAGATCCCTAAAACTGGAAAAGACCTGCAAATCCTACACCATGGGATACTACCAAAGAACTCAAACTCTGGGGGTCCCAAGATCAGGAACGTCTATTCACAACAATGGAAATGTTCCATACCATTCTATTGTTCTCAAAGTTTACTTACATTCGAATATGATGCTACATATCAACACCGACAATTTGTCTAATATCTTTCACTGACTACAGTTTGTTGACACAATCAGAGGATTCCACATTTCCATCTGCATCTTGTCACTTCGCATTGGTGATTAACTATTCTTTTCATCGGCGTGTTGCTGATCAGTGCCAGCACTACATAGCACCTAAACAACATCCTTTATCTTGTTTTATAAAAATGAGGATGTAACGGTTTTTATTCTATACCCGATATTTGGATGATAAGCACTAACCTTCTAACTAGAATCATATTTCACCCCAGAGTCTTGCTATTTCTAGTATGCAATTTGTATTGTAAAATAAAGAATTTCATGAGCAAATAAATCACATTATGGAAGAAAAGTGAAGTTAGTAACTAAACCAAGGCTAACAGGCAAGCCCGGTAAGTCATAACAACACCAGGAAAATGTTTTTATAGAATGGCACATGTTTAGTAAAGTTACCACAGCAATATCCTATTGTTGCTGAGATCAAGTAATAGGTGTACGTGCACATATGCTGACATTATGAGTTAGTGTGGTCTGTTACATCAGTGATAACAACAAATTATAAACTTTTGCACTTCAACATCAGCTGGCGGTCTCTGGCAGGTTCAACTTGCGCAACATCTTGACCGCACATTCTAGACTCTCTTCCACGTTCTCAAAGACGGGCACACCTTCCTTGCTGGCCATGTCACTCAGGTATATTCTCCCTCGACTGTAGTCTTTGAACGCCTTGTCTGTCATCTGCACACCACATGAGAGAAAAAACATTAGGACAGAAAATATATGTATATGGTATGACGAAAAAAAGCAAAGAGTACTGAAAAACAAAAGTGAAAATCAGAGAATGAAGCGAGAAAAGAACGAGTGAAATGAATATTTGACAAGCAAAATGAGGACCAGAAAAAAAAAAAAACAGAAAGAAAAAGAAAACGGACTAAATATAAGAAAGAATGCATTATTCATCCATTTACTTTAAGTCTCTGTTTCAAACAAGAAGACTGTGAAACATTTCCAGCGAATTATGACTCGGATTTAAGATGAGAAATGGTAGGGAAATGTGACAATAATACTGTTGTAGCTCTATCATATTTCATCGCCAACGTGATTGCACATTTTTGGTACCATCTGTGTGACTGAAAATCCAGTCGCCCACTTCCCACTGCGTGTACTTTTAAAGTTTGGTATCAAATCTTTAACTGAACAAAATGCAGGACAGGTCTAGATCCAATCTTATGGTCTAGAACAGAAATATTTTGTTTCTCTATCCAAGGTGAAGTTCACTACAGTGGTGTATATAAAGTCCTTCAAACTGCAGGTAAAATCAGTAAAAGTCAACTAAAAGTAAAGGGATACTGGAACTTTTATGCACGTTTTGGAAAGTCTAAGCTTTCATCATGTAGTGTAGCTAAGAACACATAATAATGATAAGATACCAAGTTTTTTTCCATTCACATAATTGTGAAACATCCTTCCTTAACCAGACAAAAACAGCTGACAGGGAATTCCACATCTAAACCTCATCAACCAAACCATTCAACATTATGATTTGACTTTTAAACAACAGTCGCCAGATGCATTGTATTCTAGAGACATGAAGGATGAACGCTTACAGGGATGGTGATATACTGACTGCGCACTGTAAAGTACAGTTTGCATCTATTTGCCATGGTAATACAGTTACTGCGAATACCCTGTTTTCACACACTCAAAAATGCTGCACTCACTGGCCTAGCATTTGGCCTAATATTAACATATAAGTATACAGTGTTTACACTGACAGGAGCATTCATGTACATCACAGTAGACTTCAGTGCTCAAAAATGTGAGGAGATGACAAAATCTGAGGTAAAGATCTAAAGGAAATGTTTTCTTTATATCATGTTAAAATATTAACAGCATTTTATTTGTGGACTACTCCTGATCCCTATAATATAAAGACCTATGCACTGACTGCTGAGCGAAGCCTTGCAAAAACCACTTTGGTCTATCCTCAACTGGGATCAGTTCGTAAAACAAGAACACAGTCGTCGATTTCCCATTTCTATCACACAGACACTGGCCCAGGTTAACCCTGTGCCGACACAGACTGTGAAGAATGAAGCAATCAGGCCTCATGTTACCTGCTCTCCTGCTATGGTTGTGTCAGGTTCCAATTTCTCAAGACAGAGAACAACTCGACAGCCCCGGCCGATGTAGTAGCCAGCCTATGCATTGAAAAAAGATACGATGTTTTATGTTCAGTTATTTAGTAAACTACATAGTAGAGTGTAACAATGTGTCTAAGGACAGCCAGTAAAGCAAAGAAATGTCTCATCTTCCTTTTCGCATTTAGCGTGATAAAACACTACAGCTGTTTCTGAAATCATTGATGGTGTTTGAATTCACTGCTACAGAAACAACTCTGGCCTGCTCATCACAAATATGGTCTAAATGACACTGAGTGCTCAGTTAATGAAAGCTTTTTGAATTAGATACTATGATTCTTATTGAAGATTTTGACAAGAATTCAGAGGCAAGAAAAAAAAAATGTTAAAAAATGAGAAACATCTTCTGAGAATCTGTTTTATAATTTGACAACCCTTATGTGACTTCCTTATGGAAATGCCTGATAGTATGTTCACAAAGTATTACATGTTCTGAGTTCACTGGAGCCACACAACATTTAATGCACTAGCCACAGACACTTGACTTCTAACTCTGACATATGACTGAAATGTGAACTGGAAAGCAAAATATGTTGGTTCCGGTCGACCCAAACTGTAATCCAACAAGACTGATAAAAATATAATGTAATGCCTTGCTAGTCAGAATGAGGCTAAATCATTTCCAGTATTACAGATAAAAAAATACAAAGCAAAACAACACAAAAATACCCAGCTAGGATTTATTCTAGCCAATGCCATTACTGTGTGACACAGCAGAGGTTCCTCTAAGTGGCAGGGAAATTCTTCGCAATGGCAATGAATAAACTCTACAAGGTGTCATACTACAAATCTCACAGAAAATCAGGTTTATCTACATTTATTTGCAACTCACTCATGAAATCAGCATTTCATTTCTTTATTCACATATGAGGGTGGACCTGCCTGTTTTCACCAGACTAACAGAAATATGAAATGGCAAGACCCGGATTACTTTCTGAACTCAATATTTCTATTCCTTGACTAGCAACATAAGCTTCAATTTGACTTGTGAGACAATCATTTCCTTGGTGAATAAAAAACAATTTGTCTGAATATTAAATTTCTAGGAAAAAAACATACAAGCACTCACGCATATACACATGCATGCACACATGCACATACACACAAACTTTCAATTTAAATTTGATTGGCTCAACCAGTACTGACTGTGACCCATTTCAACAGATCTCATCATCGTTTTCTCGAAGAATCTCAAGTACAACAAATTGGACTTAGCAGATCAGATGAAAATGCAGTTCAACAAGTACAACAAACTGGACCTAATAGACCAGATGAAAATGCAGTTCAACAATTACAACAAACTGGACTTAACAGAGCAGACGAAAATGCTGTTTAACTATTCTCATGCAGAACCTGAAGCCATGCCTACCTCCACCATTGCACCAATAGCCCTGGTACAGTCAGCTATGACAAAGAGCAGCAGTCGACATTTCTCCCTCTCGGCCGCTTGCATCGGGATAAGATGGTCACTCCATTTGGTTACTAGGGGGTTAAGGTAGGAGATTCCTTCTCTCCTGAAACAGACAAACTGGTTGTGTTATATCCTTTAATCTCTGTGCTACACATGATGTAGATGTATGTCTTTACCTTTTGTTAAATGCAGTAAATCTCAGAAATACATTTCTGTATCCCACGCGACGTACATCTTGCATATTTTATGATGTGAAAGAAACAAAGTTTAAAGAAGAAGCAAAAGTGTGAAACAAGACAAATTGCCATTTAAGGTAAATATCTGACAGTTACAAATGCGCATATCGATGGTGTCGGGCACAGACCATCTAAGTCTAAAAAATTAAATATTAAGGAGAAAGAAGAAACTGATTACATGATTAGAACTGTGTCTTTCATTGGAGCTACATGCAGATAAATTAAAGAAATTATATTCTACACCATGCTATGAAAAAAAAAAGAATCAGTTTATTTTATTGCCTACATAATATGCGATATAGTCACGCCCCAGGATCAAATGCCGTAATTTGACGATATAATCGGGACGATATTTTTCATAGTTATATCCCCTGACCGCCTCGGGACTTGTTTTGTTTCAACCGGAATTGAATAAGCTTTTGAATGATACCTCATTTGTGTTGAAAAAAAAAAACGAAACAGTGTCAGCTGGAGGAAGTGGTGTCAGCTGGAGAAAGTGAAACTACACTGTTGACACAGATGCAAGATGAAGAGATATCGTAATATCTGCCAGGTTTTTTATCCTGACGACAATGATAGCAACAAACCTATTGAAGTTATATATTTTTGGAAAGGGCATGAATGCATCTATCTAATGAGACAGTAAACTTTGGACTTCATTGATTTTATTCTTACATTTGGTGAGCCCAAAGATGACAGAAAAAGAAACTTACCGACCATTTTGAATTTTGAGAGGTTATGTGATCACATAAATGACTTGAAGGTCACCGAAAATAAATTTTGGAATAGATCATCCCACTGCCTTTCCAAAAATATATACTTTTATACTAGTAGAGTCACCTGCCGACCTAGCGGCCAGGCCGAGATGCGGCCACTTTACAGAACTAGACCTCAAATGGACTTTATTCACACAAAATTTCCAGAGTAACTTCCGTTAGTTCAATAGAACGTGTTTTGGTTACATCCGGTACATCTTCTACCGTTAGAGTGGAAGAGGCGGCAATTTTGGTTTGCCCTTTGTAAAATAGACTCCAGTGAGATTTTCAAGTAGGTTGACTCAAACATTTCTTCTCATTTATACATGAATTTATTGCTGTGGTTTTGTTGTGGGTATGTCTTAAAATGCTTAAAGTTTAATATGGTGGATAGAACAAAATGATTATAAGGCAAATTGTGGAGGTA
>JAWQUT010000528.1:399117-416929 GCA_033807755.1 Ellobium chinense | reverse complement strand
GGTCTTTGTACTGTCTGTATTCATTTGTTCCCATTTTGTACATCTGTGGGCTTGTTTTCCTGTACATTTACATGCGGCCGTACTTAGGTCATGCTTTTGTTCGCATCTAGGAGAGATGGCCGCACTTAGGGCTTACCAGTGACCGCACCTCGGCCAGGTGGCCGCACCTTGGCCATTTTTCCTGACAACATTTTATTAATCTCTGCCATAAATAACAACAGTGAGTGCCTGTCGCCACTTTCAATCCACAGTTATCTTCAATGTCCTAGGTACGGCCAACAAAAAACGTTCTAGGTGTGATAGTGGAGCTAATATAAAGGGAAGTTCGCTCGTGGCCACAAGTTGACTGGCACATCATGTAGAACAAAATAAGAACATATATATCAAATTTAGCGAAATCCCCCTGGCCATTTGGACAATTGTACTGGGCGCTTATAGGGTTAATGGTTTATTTGTAATCGGACATAGACGGTTTGTGCTGCTCAAAATTAAAACCGAGTTAGCTGTTTTGCGCCGTCTGCCGAGTTGGATGGTTTAAGCTGATGCCAGAGGCAATTCTACGGGATGACTTAGACATTAAAATTTGTTTCCACCACCTAGACTTAGGTGGTTTGTGCTTTTAGGGCTTGATCAGAAACTAAGACTTACGCGTTTAGCTACACCTACTGTTAATGTAGAAATCATTACAGAAACACTGATCAACAAAATTACATTGTATTTTTATAATTGCCATCATTGGGCTTGAGTGATTGAAGATACTAAAATCTTAATGACAACTCTGAGTAGATCACAACTCTCCACAACCCATACTTTGCAATCGTTATTCATTGCCCTGCTAACAAAAAGTCTGGGGTTAGCAATTTCAGTTCATGGGTAAATGACAATTCTGGCTAGTCTATGATTAACATTTCTTAATGTATTAAAATGTCGCCATTATCACATTTTACACATGTCTGTCGAGACGGGGGTTAATACTTTTTGGCTTTGTACAAAAAATGTTAGATTTTTCAACTCTTGGATCCTTCATAAACCCCAGAAGCTACAATTTACAATATCACTTCAAGAATCCGTACCAACAACTCTGGGTAGATGTAGACTGCAAATAACATTTTTAAGTTTAACAAAATGTCATGGTTATCACTATTTCAATCCTACATAAAGCCCTAGAATCCACACTTCACAATCTCATTTCATGGCTTTTTGTAATGACAAGTCTGGCAGGACTGGAGTTAACCTTTTTTTTTTTTTTTTGGTTTGTAAAAAGTGTTCACTTTATCAACTTTCAGATTTTTTGTAAACCCACAGAAGCTACAATTTACAATATCAATTCAAGATTCCGTACCGACAACTCTGGGTAGATGCTGACTATGAATAACATTTTGAGGTTTACCAAAATGTTGTGGTTATCAATATTTCAATCCTAAGCAAAGTCCAAGAATCCACACTTCATAATCTCATTTTATGACTCCACTAATGACAAGTCTGGCAAAACTGGGGTTAATATTTTTTTTGGTCAATATTAACTGTTCGTTTGATTAATTTTGAGATGCTTTGTAACTTCCAGAAGCTACAATTTACAATATCAGTTTGATGCTTCGTATCAACAATTCTGAGAAGATCTAGACTGCGAATAGCATTGAGGTTTATCAAAATGTTGTTGTTATTAATGTTCGTATCCTCAGCAGAGCCATAGAACCCATACTTAGCAACCTCAGTTCAAGA
Source organism: Ellobium chinense (assembly GCA_033807755.1). Classification (NCBI taxonomy): domain Eukaryota; kingdom Metazoa; phylum Mollusca; class Gastropoda; order Ellobiida; family Ellobiidae; genus Ellobium; species Ellobium chinense. The sequence continues at coordinate 415,207 of JAWQUT010000528.1, read as the reverse complement.
CTCCACTTACTGCAAGACTGGCAAGACTAGGGTGAATATTTCTTTTGGTTAATAATAACTGTTTGCTTTATCAAATTTGAGATGCTTTGTTAACTTCCAGAAGCTACAATTTACAATATCAATTTGAGGCTTTGTACCGACAACTCTGGGTAGATGTAGACAACGAATAACATTTCAAAGTTTAACAAAATGTTGCGGTTATCAACATTCCAATCCTATATAAAGTTTTGGAATCCACACTTATGGCTCCGCTGACGATGGGTCTGGCAAGATTGGAGTTAATATATATTTTTTGTTCATGAAAACTGTTTCCTTTATCAACTTTCAGATCTTTCGGAAACCCCCAGAAGCTACACTTAAAATATATTTACAAGTCTGGGTATCCCTAGATTGTGATTAATAACCTGAGGTTATCAATATATTGCATTATCAATATTCCAATCCTACGAAGCAGAACCCATACTTAGCAATCTCAGTTCATGACTCCGCTAATGACAAATCTGGCAAGACTGGGGTTAATATTTTTAGGTTTCCAAAAAAATGTTATCTTTATCAACTTTTTGAGCCTTTGTAAACGTCCAGAAGCAACACTTTACGCTATCAGTTTAAGGGTCTGCATTGACAACTCCAGGTTTAACTTTACTGAAATTTTGGGATTTATCAAAATTTCACATGTTGCCCTCATGACTTTTCAAACCTTTTGTAACACTAAAATCTGATGCATGACACTGTTAACAACAACTAAAATTTCTAGATTAATCAAAATATGGCCGCTATCAATTTCTAGGTAGAACCATTAAAACGTCTATATTTGGGCACAAAACATCCAACTCGGGGCACAAACGTCCAACTTATTTTCACTAGCAGACAACGGTGGCCCCTCTCTATTGTTAACATTGCAAAATGCCTAACTCTGTTGCACAACAAATTTTGACTAAATTTTCTAAACAAGGCTGCTCAAAATGCATAAAAAATACAACCCGCATAGCCTGTTAAATCTGTAATATATTATCGCATGGTTTGGACAAAAACATTGATGCGTCATAAGAAATGTAGTTTTTTTCTGCACTGAACGAGACTCCACATCACGGCCAAAGAAACACCTGACTTGAATGGTTTGAGCCGATAACAGAAGGAGCTGGCGGAGTTAGACAGTTTGATAATTTTAATATTTTTTATAGTTCTAGTGATTTCTTTGCAGAAATATTGATAGACATGATGTGTAATAGTATGATTTAGCTATTTATCAAAAAAAACCATCAGGGCCCCGATCTCGGACTTGACAGTTTGTGCCCATCACCATCTATACATTTATATACTGGGTGGCCAAAGGACTTAATTAATTCAACAATTTATTGGCCTCAGAAATTCAAATCTTTGGCTCTTGACATTTCACACATATTAGCTGATGAAAATTACCTGCTAAAGCTACAAACTTCAATTATCTAAGTGCTGTGATTATGTAACACCTGAAAAATCAAACACATTTCTACCACTATCCTGCCCAGTGTGCAGCCTAACACAATCCCAACACATCAACTTCCGACGTGTTTTAAGTTCTGTGCTGAGACAAAAGTTTAGAATTTGGATCAACGAAATTTGTATGTTAGCGAGCTTAAAATTTTATCCCAATCTTGAAGTCTTAAAAGTTATTGGACTTTGAATAAGTAAAGGATTTCGGGAGCCATTCAGGATATGTGCTTAACACTGACACGACTTACTTGAGTGAAGGTATTGCCACATCCTCTCTCCAGTTGGTGTCTCCACAGCTTCCTCCCAGATACACATCATAGATCTCATCCACAATGTCACAAGGACGATTGCTGCCTCGGAATTTACCTAGGCATCAACAAACATACTTGTCAAGACAACATCACTTTACCATTTTCGGTACTCCATTTGCCTAAGTCAAACTAGTTGATGAAAGATGACTGAAGAGAAAGACATGAAAGAATATGTACTCAAACGTGTTTACTGTGAAAATTTATGATGCACAACTGACATCATTGCAAAACATTCTGCAAGTCCCAGTATCTTCTCATACATTATGCCTATCACAAACTGTATTTGCTTTTACCTGTTAGAACATTTCTAACGAAAAGAATTTCTCACTACACTACTGCCCACATTTTATGATTAACCAAAGTCTTTTGTGGCCCTCTACTGGTTTTTTTATCAGCCTCCACAAATGCACCATACCAATGACTTTGTGAAAGATTAAACAAAGGCCTGTAAACATTTGCTATGTCTCATATGAAATCCGTTGCAATGCAAGATCTTGATTGCCGAGTTAAGATGTGTTATGTTTACATTCCTTCCCGTATTAAATTTCCATATAATACATAATGCATTTCATCATAAGTGCACTGAAGTGTATAAAGGACAGCAATTAGGCCAGAAAATTCAGGTAAACTTTCAGGATCAGGAACTGTTTGTAACAAAGCTTCCTTGAACTTTATATGTGGAATAGTCACATTCAGCAGCTTGTCAAAGAGACTTTCAACTCTCCTATTACTGAAGTAAACCATCCATCTCTGAGAATGAACATCTTTCTGAAGCAACCTTCCAAGAACTAAAATGTGAGATGTTGATGCTCCTATAAACCTGCAAAAAGTCTTGTTTTTATCATCCACTCTTGATTCTTGAATTTGCTAGTATTTACTCCCATTACATGAAAGTCATCGTCTCTTCCTATTTTTCTCTTTTTCTAAATCACGACACACCCATCTTTCCTTCTTCATTGAACAGACAGGGTATGTTACAACAGCCTCCCACACTGAATGCTACTTCTCTCTTGGCATTTGAATCTGACCAATCAGATCATGTTTGCAGCTTCATGTGTGGGATTCAAGGATAATGAAATACTGTTCTGCTACGAAATTTTAATCACTTTGTTCAAAACAGCTACAAAGAAGACTCAATGGCACGAACTTCCTATACCAATGAATAAAATCTTGGTCTTCCATTGTGCAGACTTTGTCACTAAACCAACTCTCACAGAGTTAATGCCGTTGATGATATATCAGTCTCGCAAACTTAATGTAGTTGATGATATCAGCAGAATTTTACAAAAAGCAGTGCAAAAGCAACACAGCACTTTGTCTCCAGTCCACTCTTACATCCACATTTTGTGACAGTTGCCAGCTAAACAAATCTTGTACATACTCTAGTCCTTCCTGCCCTATGAACTCTTTCCTCAGACTAAACATCCTTGTTGTTTTAAAAGGCTAAAGAAGAACTTGATTGTTTGTCTCACCCAGGAGCCAAGAGACTGGCGCCACCAATTTGGAAGCAAGGGAAGACGCAACTGATGGTCGCTGGAGGAGATAGAAATACAAATAACATAACTGTAATGCAACTCTCAGATATTTTGGATGTAATGCTGTGGTAGACATCAGCATAAACATATTGTATTAAATAAGAAATTATCTCAGTGAGTGACATTGCAATTAAGTGGTAGACTACACCAATAAAGTAAATGTTTCAACACATATTGTGGGGCCCATATTATAGGGACACCTTTAGTAGGTAAACAAGGTCTGAGTACAGTGTTTTTGGTCCTCATTTTTCTTGTTCAAGGATAGATGTATGATAAATATGTATTTCTGTTAATAAGTACACTGTAGGTCAGTCTCTGTGCGCCACTGTATCTGTGTGTACTGTTTGCACTGTACTTTACATACATACCTAGCTACGCAACACACATACTAAGTTTTAACTACAAATTTGACATGATGAAATCACTTCTTACACATCCATACAGACCTCCGTCAGCCCAGAAACAATATCACCACATCATCTCAGTTTACAAGAGTCACATGTCCATTTGGTGAAATCCTAGGTCTCTCCCAGGATGACAGTGAGAGAAAAGAGATGGTGCGTAAATACTGTTCAAGGACTCTCTCAAAGATGCTCCCTCCTCCTTAACCCTAACACTAACCATAACTCAAGCACACCTTAAGTGAATCTTTATATTATACCAAATGGACATGAGATACTTGTAAACTAATGTGAGGACCAGCTAAGCATGTTAAACCAGATAGCCAGTCACCAGTACAATTAGCAGTGATTGTAAAGGTGCGGCATAACTGTTCTTCTCTATGTATGACATATGTTTGTTTTAGATACAGCATCCATGTGTGGTTTCCACTGTACCCATCCATCCTATGTTCTATGTTTTTATATACAGACTAATGAGCTAATGGTGAAAATGGTTAATCTTCCACGGCCAAGGTACCAAGCACTGAGGAACTAATCACACTTAGTTGATCCAGTTCTAGACTACCTTTCTCTTGTACTCTGTGACTATAGACAGGTACTCTTCAAATGTGAACAAGTTCTGTGTAGGTCTCTGGTTCTGTAGCCATGACACACTGAAGTCATCACCTGTGTAACAGCGATATCCCAGGCGGATCTGAAATACAAACATGACATTGTTTCACTAACAGCTACAATGTTTCTGTAAGGATCTGAGAGAAATGAGCCACATTCTTGAAGTTCTTGTTAAGGGGGATCGAGGTTGAAATTTTCAATTTTGTTATTTCTTAACCTAGAGGACTGAAACTTTAAAGTACGGTCAGATATGACTAAACATGACGATTTTGATTTTGGTGTTTTCATGTTTTTTTACTTGTTGCCAGGGTAATGGCGGCCATATTGAATTTATGTAAGCCACAGAAAAATTTCAAAATTTCTAAAAGTGCTGCTTTTAGGTGTCCTATTTCAAACTTTATTATTAGCTGTGTATATTTCACAGGTACCTGGCTAGTTTATTTACTCCTGAAAGTGAAATTACCTGAACTGCAGGCCTTGAAAGATAATAACAATTTTTTTTTTTCAAAATTAAGGATATTGCCTTAAATACATTTTTTTTTCTCAAATCTGACACAAAATATAATAATATGTATTTTCACTAGCCAGGTACCTGTAATACACATATGTCTACTTCCATGTCAAATTTGATGGGTATAAGACCATTTGTTGCTGAGATTTTGAGATTCTTGTGAACCAGACAACACAAAAAAAAATATTTGAGAAAACGAACATCAACATCTACCAAATCTTGTCATTTCAGGACAGGGGGTCTCTTTAGGAGCGATATACACCTTCTTAGAGATGTTTTTTGCACACTTGACCTTTATCAGGATTTTCTAATGATGTTACAATGTTCAAATTTGACAAAACCGAAAATTTGATGCAAAATTGATCAAATTCTCACCCGCGATCCCCCTTAAAGTGCGACTAAAGTGCTAGAAAAATGTGATTTCCGACAGTTTTTATATTTTCAATATCAATTTTTAGATCTAAAGTCATCATTTTTGCTAAAAAATAATGTTTCGAAATTAATTTTACAACTTTTAACCTATTCTGAAATTGTAAGAAAAAAACCGTACCGGAAACGTCACGTCAGCTCGGAAGTCGCGGTGTTTTCGATCGAGAACAGTGGCAGCACCGGTCGAGCCGTATCAGTTCGAGCCCCTGTGCCGAAAAACAGATGCCTCCACGTGCTGTACGGTGTCTTCTGTGGATCCATCTCTAGATATACAGTTTACCGCACAACAATAACCCATTGTTTCCACGTGGGAGCGAGCCCTACTGAGTGCAGCTCTACGCGTAATAGCCTTGAGCCCGACGCTTAATAACCTTGAGGCGTTTTGGTGACGTCACGTATTTCTGGCGAGGCGAGCAGCGGTGACGCTAACACAGGAGGGCATGGGCATGTGTTTCTTTGTGATTTCTTCGAAACGCATTAGATTTGATGGGTTTGAGAAGGTCAGTAGGAAGTCTGAATCACTGATGCATGTTAAAATAGTAATTTCACAGGATTCTGTGCACTACACCATAAAAGTACTTTAGTCGCACTTTAAGAAGTCTAGGATTTAATGCCCCTGCACCTCCCCCCCCCCGTCTCACTCTCAGTGTTCAGCTTCAAACTACTAACCTACATGATGCAGTGACAGAAGATATTCTACTGTTCGCTCACTTTGCTTGAATGTGGCAACAGAATATTATACACAACTCCCTATAGAGTGCTGAGCACAGTGACAGAATTTTACTGCCCAGTATACCCTGACTGACTGGCAAACAACACATGCCATGGTCATTATTCATAACCACGACCATGCAGTCGGCAGGAGGCTGGATCCAAGGAGCCTCATGCTACAAAAGTTAAGATTTTAGAAAGATCTGAAACACATCTTGTAGCTGTCAAAATGAGGATTTAAGTCGCTCTTTCACTAAGTCAAGTTCCTGGTATGGCATGAAAGCTTGATGTGTGTACTTTCACTAGGTGATATAAAAACTGACATAGTCGCCATAATATTCATGCCTGAAATTAAGCTGTTTGAACACACAAACATACACAATCACACTCACACCCCTCTCCTCCCTGAAAAGTTTCTAACCTACAATCCTCCTGTATTCTCTTGATACATGGAAACGTAACCACTGATGGTCAGCAAAAGAGATAGATATAGATGTAGATTTATTAAGGAAGCTGATTACTCATGCTGTCAGGCATGACGTGTCCAGATAGATTACTCAATCTACTACATGCCATCAGGTTATTATGGAAAGGTTGTATTCTGTCAATATTTAATTTTATGGCTTTGGATTAAAATGTAGGCTTTGGATACCTTACCGGATGGTGCTTATGAAACCGTCACAAGAAACCACAAATTTCTTCCTGGTTCTTTCACCCGTTCACAATAGGTGACATACATGTACAGCCTGGAAGTAGTATAGTGTCATTGCCAGGATATCCAAATGTTTTATTTCCTATGTCATGAAGTACTCCTATGTATTCACTGATCAGCTGATGAAAAACATGACATCGTGAAATGGATCAGGAAGTACAGAGGATTACAGTATTATAAGATGATTGTGATGATATGAAGGTGAGTAAGAAGACATACGCCTGAATATGAGTCTTATAAACCACATTATTATTATAATTCACTGTATGAGAAAGAACAGCACGGGCCCAGAACAGAGGATTTTTTAATTTTTTTTTCACATTCCAAACTTTTCAGTCACTCACATCGTTTTTAGTCATGTGACCTTCAGAGCTTCCAGTGATGGAGTTGAATGATTCTCGGAGTTTCCTGTTGGGAGTAATGTAAGGCGAGAAGTCAATGAAAGAAAGACAAACATACTGTGTTGACTGTAGCCACATGGATACAAACATGGTAGCATGTAAATAATCTGTATACAGTGAACTATGGTAAAGTAGGTGGATAAAACATATGATCCTTGAATGCACAATACAAGCATCACTAACGCAGACCTAGCAATAAGATTTTGACCAAATGTATTGCAGACTGTATAGCCCTGACTCCATGTTTGGATGCAAAAGGTGCAAGTCAATTATCAAGACTTTCTCCTTCTTCAGAGTTACTATTCCAATTTCCTGAACACCATGTTGTTCCTGTTGTTCCACCAACAAAAAAAGCAAGTGGAGGAGGGGGATGGGGTGTATTATAGGGGTGCTGACTTTCTTTATTGATAAACAGCATTAAATTTTCATTCAGGCTGACAGAGCTGCTAATCTCAGTGTACCATCATGTGATAATAAGCAACGTGTTTCCAAGTTAACTCTATTGAAAAAAAACATTCACACAACAGTTGAAGTGCAACAATAAACAGGACTGAACATGAACCGTTATCACCGATAGGGTCTTTACAAAGGGACACCTCAAAACATTCTAAACACATCATAACTCCTAAATGCCTTTCCACCGTGAGCAATTGTTGCCACACAAGAAAACAAGGAGAGTGAAACTTACAGCAGGGCTTCTCCCACCAAGACATGGCCGTGTTTGACAGGTTGGGCCCCATGACCCAAGTCCAGATCTTGGATACGCACACACTGGGGAGGGACGGAGAACACAGATTATAATCACTAGTAGCAACACAGTCTGTGAGAAATGGTTGGGAGATAGTTCAGTTGATACAAGGACAAGAAGAAATGTATACAGGGAGTTCCATTAATTTTTCTTGAAATTCTCTGCAGCAGCTTGGCAGGAATTCTTGTGAACTTTTCCCCTTTAACCTCAGTTTGAAGCAGGCTTTGCTAACCTGTGTCTTCACAATCAATTCGTTTCTGACACTGAGGAGGACAGATTTGATTTTCTGATTGTACTGAGTTTATTAAATCTAATCCAAAACCCAATAACTCTGACAATAACAGAAAAACTGAGATAACCTTTTATACATATTAACAGGTATATTATAATGTCTAACCGTTCAGCTACATACATGTAGCATGCTGTTGACAAATATAAGTTTTTAATTTTTCAGCTGTGACATAATGACAGCATTAGATTACAGAAATCTGCAGCATTACCAAGGAATATAATGTGTTATTGCGTGTAAAATGTCAGCGGCATGAAATTTGAAGTAAAGTGTTTTTTTGTCATGTATAAACCACTAATACCAGTCACCAAAACTAGCAAAGCTACTTAGAAAAGCAACTCACATTTCAGTCAGACTCGTGCATGTGTTAAATTTGAAACAAATTATTTTTTTGTTGTTAATATCCTGCATTACAAAGAGTGTTAACACTGGAGGCAGTGTGGCTGTATGGTTTGTGAGTCTTTTTTAGAAATTGAAGACTATCAAGTCTGAGGTTTGTATGTTCGGCTTGCAAGCCGGCAGTCTGTGTGGTGTCCTTGGGAAAGACATGTCACTACTCTTTCCCCAGTTGACTCAGGTGTAAATGATTAATGGGTATCGGGGAGGGGAGGGGGGCTGTACAGTGGGAGACCAGAAATGACTTTATTATGTGCTTCATTTGTAGTATTATTATGTATGTATATATATGATAGGTGCTTGTCTTATGTGTTCATTTTATGACTAAGATGTATAACACTGAATGGCATTATAAACAAATTTCCCTCTGGGGTCAATTACCAATGTCCTACTTTTAGTGGACAAATGGAAAGTGTTACAGTATAAAGGGTGACTACCTGTTTGAGATGTACAGCTGCACACTTGAGGGCTGCGTCAATGTCTTTGAACACAGGGATACTGTTTCTCTCTACAATGTCCATCAACACATTCCTGGCGCGGGCGATGTCTTGGCGTTCTCTGAGAAATTTACAATCAAAGCATTGTTGAGTTCCAGCACAAGGTGATTGCTGTATATCTGAGTTGTTAGCCTAATGAAAATCTTGCCTTTCGCTATGCTATGCTATGCTATGCTATGCTATGCTATGCTATGCTATGCTATGCTATGCTATGCTATGCTATGCTATAGCATGGTTCAGCACGGCATTTTATGGCATGACACAGCACAACACAACATAGCTTGGCACACTATGGCATGGTATGGTATGGTATTTTATGGTCTGGTAAGGTATTTTATGTTATGTGGTGTTATGTTTCAGTCGCTTCGGTGACACTGCTTTGGGGTCGATAGTACAAATCTCCTAAAGTGCGGTATCGGTGGGATGAGGAAGACTACAACCAATGGCCCCACCGGGGAGGGTCTGGCTGATGGCAAGATCTGACCCAAGATCTCCTCAACTACCTCCATGGGGTGGCGGCTGGAAACAATCAGCGATCATGTTTAATGTTACCCGACGGGATTGGCAAAAATTTGAGGGGCTCAGTGCCACAGATACAGGCCAACTGGCCCTCGGGGCAACGTATCTAGGTCCCTGCAGATGGCCGAAGGGTCTTGCTTGACCGATCTGCAGTCAGAAACGAGTCTACCACCTCACCATCATGGGCATGGGGGACATAGGGACAACGAACAGTTGGGGCACGTGTTTCGATTGCTTAGGGCCATACATGCCCGACGGCGCAATGACCGTGCCAGTCGTTTGATGGGCTCGTGCTGGAGAGGTATGAACCATTGCACTCTTTCCTATCTGGTGGGTGTGCTCTACTCCAGGTGGTCCGACCGCTTTAGACGGGAGGACTGCCAACTCTCAAAGGGTATCTCGCAACTGTCCAACGCAAGCTGGGTGCCATGTGGCAGAGTGGTCAGGCCCCTGAGGCAATGGTGAGCTGAAGGGACAATAGCCTGGGCTGTCCATGGGATACGGAATAGGGTGAGTGTTCATCCAGTGAGCATCTCGCCACCTCACTCTCTTGCAACAGCAAACCAGGCCAGGATCTTTATTATTTTTCTTTGCCCTTTGGACCGATCGAGTCACAACTACCGCATGCAGATCCCATACCATTGGTAATGATATTTCTGGTGGTGTCTTCAGTATGTCATGGATTCCTTTGTAATTTCAGCTTTGCGATTGTGCTTGCTCATAGCCTTGGACCCTTCGAAGAAACGGGAGCTTTCGGCAGAGCCACCGATTTAAAAGGGCGGATTTAAAAGGGATCCCACATCCCTCGAACACAGACTACCCCCTGTAGAGTGGCAAGTCGGGGTAGCTAGCTAGGACCCCATTGCACTCAGGGGCTCCAAATATAGGCCCAGTCATTGGCCTGCCGGCACTCGGTGATCCTAAACAGGGATAAGCTACGACTCCACGCCCCCCATCAACACTGTCTGGAGGTTACCACCCATCCAGCCCCAGGAGTCTATTTATGCCTAAGGTGCAACTCTGGAACCCCCCATCCCTGAGTTCTTGGGGNGGGGGGGGGGGGGGGGGGGAACTTCTGGCAGACTCGGCGGGCGTGGAATCAACCACACGATGGCTCAGAGCACCTGAGTCAGTCTATACTTCTTTGAATTTCTCAATTCTTTCTTTGCCAAAATGCCATGTAATAATATATCTGCTCCAAGTAGTCAGCATGGAGAGACTCGTGAGAAGAGAAATGCTGCTTTATGAACATAAATTAAAAAATACCAAAATGACATTTTGTAATTAAGATTAAACCGGATTAATGCAAACATTTGCATTGTCAGCCTGAGCACAAAAATCACATTTACGCTCTATAAATGTTATTATCAGAGATGTACTATCTTACACACAAGACAAAAAAAGAACTGTTCAGAAGAATGTCAAGAAACATACATGAAAAAATATCTAGATTCATAATGATTATTACAGAAACCTTAAAGTAAAGGCATTAGCTACTAATACATGTTTTCTCATGCCATGCTCAAGATTCACCTTTGTTTTAAAAACTGGGAACTACACCATGTACAGTGTAGTTATATGTTTGTATGTTTATTATACGTGAAGTTGCATTGTTAATCTAGCACATCTGTCCTGTTATTTGTTAAATGTTGTTTTGACCACCCATTTACAGTCTAGTACAGACTGGGCATTGCTAAGGGCACGTGCCGCAGAACTAGGTCGTTTTTATTAATAAAGGGAACTTTGTCATTTTGGGGTGAAAAATGGGTCATATAGGGTCAGAAAGGAAGATAAACGAGGGTGTTTTGCAATTTCCTTCCTCGGTTGCTATGGAAACACCTATTGTTTGGCCACCCTATTGGAAAATATGCATAACTTTCAACCCTTCGATCTGGAAAAAAACAGATGATAGGATGCTGTTCTTTTTTCCATTTGAAGGATCACTTTATTTAAAATAGAATGTCACGGGCTTTGTTTGTTTTCTTGGATAGATTTTTTCTTATGATTTTTTCAAAAAACGTCATGAACAAACACTGAAAATTTTGAGAATTTCCAACTTTAAAAATTCATAAAAGATAAAAATACAAGATGTTGAATAAACCCTATAGCAATCTCAAAACACATGGAGAGTTGGTATGCAAAATTTTATGTAAATTGGACCAGCAAAAAGACAGATCGAAGGGATAGAGTGACGAAAACTGTGACTTTGAGATAACTGATAATAAAGATTTCTGACAGTATGCATTTGAGACAGAGTGACCATTTCCTTTTGCATCAAAATAAACATTTTGAGACAGTTATCATGAAAATAACTTAAGAAATTGATAAAGGACATGTCGCCGTTCAAGAAATTGCCCTTAAGTCATCTTACACAGTTTGACCCAACTTTACCCCTACAGGGTGCCGCACTTGCCCTTAATAAACTTGTTACACTTACTACAGGAAAGTATGAACATTTCTTTCTCAGGTGATCTGTCTCAGCAAGGAAGATCAGTTGTAGACTGTTCATGGAATGAATGCCACTCACCTGTCAGTTGTCGTTTCCAGGCCCACTTCCTCCACATCAGACTTGAAATCTTTAAACACAACAATGATCTGTCGTCCACAACCTGCAATTAAGAAGTTTTCTTTGTCACAGAGCATTGAACAGAGGAACATTTGCTTTGCTCATTCATTTGGACATACAAAACTAGAGCAATTACTCATGTGGTCATGTCCATAATCATTGGCTATTATAAAGCTGGACTTAAAAGGCTTTCGTTCTCTACTCCACTGGTGAGTGTCTCAAGGAACAAGATTTTCAGAACGGTTTGAGGATGGTCCTTCTTGTATTTTAGTAGGGTAGAATCAGCAAAATACTAGATTTCTTCTTTTTTTTTAAAACTTTTAATCTTTTTGGATGAGGTAATTCCAATCATCCACTGCAGTCTAACTTTTCATGGAATTTGAGGCATTCGTCTGTTGTGTACTTCAGTGCTTTAGATATCTTATTGTCTCTAGTGCATGGCATCTTCTTTGCTTTGAAAATAGTCAGCAGTTTAAGCCCTGTGAATTCACTTCACAACTCCCATTTGTGTAGTGGGGATTTAGTCCAGTTTTAAATGTTTCTGGCACTAATGATTCTTCTTCTTCTCTAAGATGAGCTACTGTTCTTGATATGCTCACTCTGTGTAAATGTACATGATAAGATTTCATGAATCTCTGGTGCTCTAGCAATTTTTTTTTCTGTGTATTTTGAAAGAAGAAAAAAAAAAGAACAAAGGTACTGATAAAATCATGATACAAATATAATTCAAATGCTGATACCATAGAACTGGCACTTACCAACAAGATATGCAATTTCACAAAGGGACACAACTGATCTGGTGTTGTTCTCTATGACAAAGAACTGTAAATCTGCTGCCTGTGGACACAAAGGGCAAATGCAAGGTTTGAACACTTTTCATAGGAACTGCAGACTTGCCTATATATTGCCTATAAATACTACAGCAACATGACTGTTCTCACGTGATGTTTTTTGCCACATTATTATGTTTCATGGCACAAAGTAACAGTAAGTGAATGTGACTTCATATCGCCCGCTTAGCACACGTCACTTTCTCCAGGAAAATTTCAGATCCTTTATGTAGAATTCGACTATTTCATCTACTCAATCAATTAGTGTTAGCAGTTTATGATGCTTGAAACTGTGCTGGCCTTTGCAAAATTACATCTCTCTCTCACTGTGAAAATGTTGCTTTACATATCCCATTCACATTTCAGACTTGAAGGAAATATTTGTTTTCATCTGGCCTGAACTGAAGGCAAAAGGAAAACCCAGCTGAATGATATCTGGCACAGCCTAGTAAACTTGCACCACCTCCCCCCTCCCCTTTTTTTTTTCTTCAGTCAGATCTGATCTGGCAACCATCTGGATTTGGGACCTCCTCCATGGTAAGCATGTTTCATGTTGCCTATAAACATGATCTCCGTCGGGGAACCACTTGTCTAACACAAAACTGACCACTCTTTCCCATGTCAAAAGTAGTACTTAAGATAATAAAAAAACACTATACAAAACAACCATCAAGTAATCTGAAAATTTGTATCAGGTTGTCAGTGGTCTTGTGGCCAATCACAGAGTTTAAGTTGTTATTTTCTATTCTAAACAATGATTTATCTCTAAGGTGCTGGACGGGTGCCCCATATCTGAGACCAAGATATAATGCATGCAGCATAAAACCTGGAGGGAAAGAATTTCTGTGTTTCTCACAAAAACTGATCTACATGTAGAAGGCAAATGCCTGTCTCAGGTGACCAGTGTATTTGTCTTGACATATTGATATTAAAAGGAAGCTCTGCACTTTTCCAGAAGTTGAAGAGCAGAAATGCAAAAAATGGTGTGCAGCCCACCATAACTGCGTGGAGTGTTTATGCAAAAACTTTTCACCACTGTGCTGAATGGTGCAATTTCCTCCCTTAAAAGTGATGTTAGAATAGTTGTCCAACACCAAATTTCATACAGGTCTCATAGATACCTACATGAATGATCATACATCAAGGGGTGCTGGTGCAAATATTGTATCATTACATGAACTATATATGAGAGATAAAGCCTTTTGCTCAGTCACCCCTCAACATGGGCTTTTCTGGATTTACAATGAAGTTATGAGGAACTATGACCACACTTTGATATAAAACTACTAAATTTTGTGTCAAGAGAGAAAACCAAGTAAAAGTCTATGTATGAACATGCTAAATGGTATCTATGAGACCAGGAGTGTTAGACCACTGGTCCTATCACAAACAACAGCTGTTCTACAATCATCACACTTAATTTAGGAAAATGCATCACTTGGCACTTTGACCTGCAACTTTGCTTAGAGGCTCCAATTCACTTATGGAGGTGAGTTACGCGCTATGCTTTCTGGCTGCTTCTCTCCTTCAGCCCAGATTGGTCTTAGTAACAACTCACACATTTGGCTCTGTCTTCCAGCTCCACCAGTTCTGGTCTCCATGTGTTCACTTGCTGAAATGGTCCAATCAACACAAAACAGTTAACAAATTTATTAGGCCATGTAAAATCATAAATATGTTGTGCACTCCGTTGAAATCAATGAGGTCTATGTTTTCATTTTTGCATAAGACTGATATTAACAAAAACTTCTTTTACATCCATCCATCAGGTGAAATATTTAGCTCACAATATTCTTGCCTAAGACATAGCTGTTTAAAGTCACAGGGGTGATGCCAGAGTGTTATAAAATATTCTGAGAAAAATTCCATTCAGAACAATTTTATCTACAGAAGTCATGTGATTTGTGTCATAAGCATTCAAACTGTAAGCGCTGTCATGTACCTTTCATTCACAATATGCCAATGCTCTTGTAAAAACTGACTGTTCTTTCATTTTCAGAGACAAACATAAATTCAATAATAATATGCCCTTCTCATCTTCTGATCATGCTATCTCAGTTCCTCTGTAATCTAGTGACATAAGAACCATTCCATCTAGTTGTGAGACAAGAGAAATCTGACTTCTGAGAACATCAGTACCTTTACATATCATCACTGTGCTAGAAAATGGCCTCTGTCACACTCAAGCCACTTCTGAATAAAAGTGTTGTCAGTGAAATTGAGAAATAAAAAATAGCACTTGTACTTACACCGTAAGGAATATTGTTTGTCATGCCATACAATGTGATACATTCCAATGAAAATACAGACACATATAGCAGTACACACAATACATTGAATAAATAATATTACAGACACAGAACAAATTCATTGCTGGTTGTCCGCAATGCAGTGCCCTGGTCCCCTCAGCTCTAAGGCAGTCTTTAGTTTCTGAACACCACTCAGAAATCACACAGTCATGCTGCCTTGTGAAAGCAGGGACCATTTTGACATGTGTGAAAAGAATATAAAATGCAACTGTATTTTCCAACATAATCACAAGGGCAATGGTCCAAACTGATTCTCTGTAAGCTTTTTCATATATTCTCTCAAAAGTGGGAAAAGTGAGCCATTTTCGAATCACAGAGGCAATTTGCCAAAATATAAAGTATCTAGTGATTGAATTGTAAACAGTTACTGAGGCTGACACTGATCTTCATTCATTCATTCTTTCTCAGCTTAATGGCATCTCATCTGGTATACAAGTGTTAGAATCAGAGCCTTACAGGGTTATAGAAAGTGATGTTTTCCTTCTTGAGGAAAGGTATGGCGATGTCCTGGCGCCAGGTAGAAGGTTGACTTGGACAACCACATGATCCACCCAGGAACACTTGGAACTTGGCCAGACTCTCTGGTGGGGGAGACGGAATATTTAGCATCAAGGTGATGACTGTGTTTAGCAATATTTGAAATACTTGTTTATACTTGAGATGCATGTTAATTTCTGTACCTATCTCTTACCTCAGGACAGCGGGTTAATATCCTGTTCCTGCTAAGATCACATTTTTCTCATTTCCCAAGCACTGGGATGTCAGCCAGCAACTACTACATTCATTTCATCCCATGATTTTCTTTACATTCCTCTCTTCCCTGTTCCACCAGCCCCCCCC
>JAWQUT010000528.1:386206-399069 GCA_033807755.1 Ellobium chinense | reverse complement strand
CCCCCCAACCTCCACCTCCCCTTCCTTCTTTTCTTTGTCAGTTTTTTCAACAAATCTACTTTGTGGAACTGACTAGTAAGATATGCTATGTGTAGCTATGAGCATACTGAGTGCCAAGTCAATCTAACATATTTCAACTTTGAACTGTGTTGCTTCCTGCTCGAGTACACTCTGAGCATAAAGACTTTGATTTGAATTTAGAAAGCTTTGCAAGAAACCAAGTATAAATGTGGTTGATGAAAGAGGTGGCACTGATAAAAATGCCTTGATTCTGAATTCCATGGTTTCATCTGCTACCGTGTTTAGAGAATATGTATATTTAACAATTCACACATGCCTACTACTTCAAATCCTGATTTGAATTATAGTAATGTGACAGCCATTCAAGAAATCCTGTGTAACTTTAAACAATGTTAACTCTTAGTCTCATCCTGCCAGATCATGCAAATGCTTGTCTAATAAGCCCCTTCCCCAATTTCCAGCTTAAAGAATTATTTAGAAAAAAGAAAAAACAATCACTTTAATAGTTATCTCAAAGTGACATATCACACTAAACATACATACTCTACATGTAACAACTGGTCCAGGACATTCTCATTCTAATTTTGTGGTCTTATCTATACTGATGAGCGTCAATTTTGCAGAGTTTCTGGTGTATACTCATGGCGGGATAAAACATTGTTTACATTATAAAGTTGTTTTCACAGAAGGTAATGTGACATTAACTTACTGTGTTTAATGATCATAGTGAGTTTTTATCCTGTTTTTGTTGTTTTGGGGTCAAACTGTGAAAACTCATGTTTGGCACGTGGGAAGTTGGCTTATAGGCAATAAGTAATGTTTTTTTGGGCCGTCCTTTAACTACTCAGAGTCACAAATGCTCCTGTGATACAGAAGTCAGTGTGAAACAAAATATCCGCTACCCATTTCCTTCAGATAATCATGCCTAGATTAACAGCTGAACAATCAACAGGTTATTGATATGATGAATGAAGATATGTTGGCTTCAGAAGTATCTACAAGATTCAACTACCATATTTCTTCCAATGTGCGGCAGCAACAGCACCTCAGACTCACTGGTTCCATTCAGGAAGACCATGAACAGGACAGCCAAAGGCCACTACTCCAGGACAAGATGTCCACATAAAATTAGGCAATCTGCATAACAGCCTCCAATTCACTGTTAAACCGCTTGAGGGATCCCTGTAAGATATTGACCACTTTCACATGGGCCTTTTTTCGACTTCAACTATGCGCCGCCGTCTGCATGATGTCCAAGAAATCCATATTTTGGCACTATACTCACTGTTCAGCAGTATCAGAACCATCTGAATTGGACTAATCGTCATTAACGATGGACCAGAAACCAGTGGCAGGATGTACTGTTCTCTGATGAAAGTCCCTACCTCCATTCATACATAGATGGGTGCGTGAGAGTGTGCATCATCCTGGAAAGTTTCCTTGACATGTGTGTATCTGAACATGACAGGTTTGGAGGAGGAAGCATCCATGTGTGGGCTGAGATCAGCTACAACTTTAAGACACCATTACATGTCTCCAGAGGTCCTGTCAATGAACTTGTCTACAGAGATGACGTGATTAATGGCATCACTGTGCCAGTGTTAGCAGCCCATCAGGATCTCCAGAGCTTCCAGCATGACAATGCCCAGGCACACAAACAGCTCATCTCACTCGGCAGTTCCTACAGCAACAAAATTTTGGCACAATGGACTGATCGGCTTATTTGAAAGACATGTCGCCAGTAGAGTGTTTCTAGGATGAGGTTGGCCACAGAGTTAAAAATATAGTGATTCCTAATCTTCAAGACCTGGAGGTTGCCTGGTTCAGGAATGGAATGTCCAGAACCTGATTAATTCATTGACAACAGATGCAGAGAGTGCATTCTGGCTCATGGAGAGCATATGCGCTACTAAATTCACTGTCTTTTGAATGTGAGTACTGCATGACTGCATTTGTGACTTTTGTTGAGTAACTTGCTTTGTTATTTGCCTCCGAAAGCATTTACTTTAAAAAAACATTTCCACAGTTTTCTTTGTAAATAATAAAATGACAGTATACTTACTTTATGCACAATTTAAAGCCAAAATCATCAACACTTTATGAATATTATTCTCGAATGACCACTGTGTTTTTAATGCTCATTAGTAAATATTAGGAGAAAGATTAAATAATTGTTATATTATCTGAATGACTGACTGTTCCAAAACGAACATTTGTTCAGTCAATCTGTAGATTATCAAGGTCTGGTTATTCCTGCTGAACAAAATAAAATGATGACAAAGGAACAAGATGTGTTTCTCCCACCACCAGCCCACTCTTACCTTTCCTGACTCTACGCACACTGGAGCCGGCACTCTTGATTCTTATAACTGATTTGGGCAGCACCACAGGAGCCCTGGAATTAAACACAGAGTATTAGATGTGTATGGACAGATAAATGAGACAGGCAGATCTACATATATGGCATTTAACCCCTTTGCTACATACAACATTCATATATTTTGATGTACATACATATACTATATGTAACATCCCTGTGTCAAATTTGATATGTCCAGCATTACATATCTATATTAATAAGACGCTTCTGCCAAATTTGTGTCACAGAATTCTTGAGAACTAAAAGCGTAACAACATGAAGTTTTCACCCAAATTCATAAAAAAATAAACAAAATGTAACTATACACATCAGTCCTCTTCATTTTTTTCAACCCTTTTTTTAAAATGAAGAATATGTATAGCAATGAAATACAATCTCTGACAGATCTCAATCCACCCGATTCGCCAATCATCAGTAAAGCCGGTCCGTGTTGTATATTATAAAGGTGAACCGGGAGAGTGCCTTCTCCACTCCTCCTTTGGTCTGGATCATGGAAGAACCACATGTTGAGGACAGGTTGAGGATGTTTGCACCTGTGTTTTAACCAGGTAAAATCGGCAAAACTCCACGTCTCTTTTATTTCTGACTTTTAATTATTTTTGGACAGGATGGTCCTATCGCCTGCAGAGGTCCAACTTTTTCATGGAGTCTAATGGATTCGTTTATGATGCCTTTCGGTGCCCTAGGTATTCTTTCGCCGCTGGTGCGTTGCCTGCCTGCCTGCCCATTTGTAAAATGGGAGTTAGTCTTGTCCTATATAATGAACTATTCCTTGATAAGGGGGCACAATATAGCTGTTACTTTGCTGAAGTGCCGTAAAACCCTAACTAAAACAAACATACACTCAGGCAATTTTGTGACATCAGCACATAACAAACACAACAAACATAACAAACACAGTGAGGAGGAGGAGGAGGAGAGAGGGAGGGGGGATTCATACTCTTCATATTTAGCTGTAGGAGTATTTTACTAGAGCAAACATTTCCATTATAAAGTTATCATGTTATAAAATTATACACAGACAAGGCAACATCTCTAGAGTCTAAACTAACCAGAGGAGACAAAAATTCAACATGATTCTCATGTCTTCTTTCATCTCCTTCATGAATTCACTGCACCACCATTGCAAAACTTAAACAATTATTGCGCTGTAATGTTTGTATTCAATACCTTTTGAAAGCTCTTGAGAAATTCTATAATCTGTGCAATACTTATTTTCGTGTGATCAGTAGATCTAGTTCTTCTACACTCTGCTAATTTCTTGACATAGTGGCGTAGAGGTGAAATCCCCAAATAAATTTTACTCGACTATATATATCAAAAAGGCAGTGCATTAATGACACTATTTCACGTGTGTGCCCACCAGATGCAACCCATTTTAGCATTTCCAGCTTGCATAACACATTGATGTGTGATCAATAAATGTTCCCCCTGAACACTTCACGCATTAGTCTGTGGATTCATTCCATTCATTCAGCCTGAACTCTACACACCCTTGTGCCTAAGTTTCATTATCATGTAAGTAATATATTATTAGCCTAACCCTGTCTCTGGTTAAAGATAATTACTGTTATAATGATAATTAACTTTCACATGACAATTTATACATTATTCTGATATGGATAGAGGATGGCAAGTCTTTTCTGTAAAATTTTCCAAAACCATATTGTGTAAAACTGGCTCTAATCCACAGTATCTGGCTGGTCTTTAGTACAAGCTTTGTACCATGCACTCGTTGGTTCTTGCTCTTAGTGACATGTACTGACAAATTCTCCCTTTCCATTTCCTCCCCCTCCTCCCCACCCCTCACCTCTCACCACCTTACCCTGCTTCATAATGATGCTGTAACTCATCCACAAGCACACAAAACTCTCCAAAGGTCACATGATCAGCATCACATGGACTGCCATATTCCACAGCACAGTGGACCATCTCTTGAACTGGAAGAGATTATGCAAACACAGATATCTGAGATGAGTGAATACCAGCATACTAAATACTGTACATGATATCAACAGCACAGAGCTCACAGTACAGACAACATGTAGCTATAGGATGTTTCATGGGTAAAAAAACAGCTAGGGATGTTGGGAAGTCAGGCCTTTGTTTATTTATTTTAAATTTTTTTAAACTGTTAGCCACGTTAAAGCAACTGGTCTCAATGACATTATGTTTTTTCAATATGATCCATACAGCTTCAAGCCTGTTTGCTTGGTGATTTTTTTCCCCTCTCTAAAATACTGTATATTTGAGTCCTTGCATATATAAGTATTATAGTTCAGAAATGTGTTATAAACTTCTGTTATTGCAAACCAAAACTCCTCAAGCACTTTCCTACATATCTGAAAATGTCTCTCTCTGCTAATGTTCTGTGATATCAGTTTGCAAGACCTGACCTTACATACTCAGATACACAGACAGCAGATCACCTGCTCAGCCATGTTGGATAACGCTTTATATTAGACCTTCATAGAGACCACTCAGTGTGATGTCACATACACAGTTATGAAAAAAAAATATTTCAAGATACAAATATACTATTCCCAAACAATCCTTTTTTTCTTCCATGAAACAAACTTTAGTAAATTCATGTCCTCACTATGCTAACAGACTGTCTTGTCACTTCCAGAAATTACATTATATGTACATGTACTTACTGGTAGCACTGTCTCAGAAATTTAAACCTGTTTCTGACAGAATTATCTGAATGTGTTTACAAGCCCGATAATACTTTCACTTTCACTTTCAAGTAAGTTCATCCATGCCAATCAAAAGGCAGCACAAAACCCCATTTTTTTCTCTGAGCTTTGTTTATGTGGAATGTGACGTTTTACGTCAACACGGATAACATAATGTGAATCAGACTTATGGTAAAAATCAGATCATGATATGTATCGCAGTGTTACAAAAGGGAATACAGATCAAGATGGCATATTTACTTCAAGATACTGTGCAGTCGGATGGCCCTGAAAAACACTGTTCTATGTGATATCTACAGATATGTATATTGTTGGGCTCGGAATACATTTGGAATGGCATAGTGGTGCTGTTTAATGCTATGAGGAGTTCTAAAAAGATATACATGTGTTTAATGAAATGAAAATGCCACATGGAAAATGAGATATATGAATTCATTCAAGGAAAAATGTCAATAATAGCCTAGTCTACATTCTTTCAACTGCATAGTAGAGTAAAGATGTTACTTGTATTCAAGACACTGACAAAATCAGACCTTATTCCAAGGTAGACAATTCATAACTTCCAGTTTGTGAGATGCTAGACCCCCCAGCTCATGAATACAGTTTGAATAAGGAGAGTCACGGCCCCTTCCCAGAGTCATAATGCTGATAACATGGTGTGCAACTTATCACTGGAACTAAACGGGAATATCAATACAAAATAGCACACCGAGGTACTGAATACGGTATTTCTCTCCATTAAGGCTGATGGTCTTAGAGCAACTGTTATTTGCAACAGCATCAATTGTCTAACACTAGATTTCACCCAATGTCTTTTAGATACCTTTATGAATATTTATACATGGCTTTTCTAGATTTTCTATCTTAATAGTAAATCTGTTCCGGGTACTTAAAGTAGTCTATTCTCTATCTGCACGAGAAACTCACTAACTAATACGGAATATTTAATTTCAAAACTTAACAGTGAAGGTTTTCTTTACTTTTCTTCTGGCATACACTATATCTACTAGTATAGACTCCTACTCTATGAATGCGAGACTGAATGACAATACTATGGGTATTCCCAGTCACATGGCGATCAACAGCTTCACATTGCATGGCATCATTAACAATGTAAGGAGACGTAATTCAAAATGTTCAACCTCATCCTTGAGAAAGAAGTGGATAAGCAGGTCATATAAATGGAATCCTGCATGTCCAGTGAGTACAACTGAATGTAAACCTTCTCCTGACAAAATCTTAGGAATGATAGTTTCAGATTTAATCGCGTTCAAAAATAGTTTCATGCCCCTGGTCCATTCTTATAGTTTACATACATGTTTTCATCACATGGGTAACATCTTAGTGTTACATGGCTGGACTTTGAACAGAACATCAAAGGAATATAAACCTTGGCTGGCACCTTCCTCAAATGACTAGGGAAAAGGTACATCCTCCCTGCAGTAAGACTAAATTATGTGGTGCAGTGGGTGTAGATAAGAGGACTAGAGGATATACAGCCCAGTTAGTGGCAAATGTTTGTCAGCATCACTAAACAATGTCATGCACATACTTCCATAGTTGGGGAGATCTCCTTTGACCAGAAGAATACAGTTTACATCATGTGAATGAAAAGGATGCCACTTGCCTTTTATAAAATTCTCATAATTTTGCAGTTTCTCATAAAATCTAGTCTAATATGTGTCATTTTTGCCAGTGATTTACATAACATAAACATGGCTCTTAAGAAATAAATCGTGTACAAATACGTCACATAAATCTAGATCTACTATATCTCTATAACCCATAAAAACAATGTCCATAACACACAGAAAACAAGACACCAAACAGATAAAAAAATTGTTCTTGTTAGATTCTGAATTTATTATGCAAATTGTTCTTCAACTCGAATACCAAACAACAGTCTGTGAAAAACATCCACATTCTCTGAGATTTCTCTGACAAGTGGCATCCCTGAAAGAACTGTTTCAACAGGTTATCAACAGTAATGTGTATAAATGAGCTTACAGTCACTTTTGTCTACAAGTGCTGTTGTTGTTGTGTATACAGGTAAATACAGTAATATATTACAGACAGAATCAAAGTACATGTATAATAGTAAAACTCTATCGAGGGGTGCCTGCACAAAGGCCTTATTTCATTTATATTATTATATTTCATATAATGATACAGTCTTTGCGCAGACACCCTCACTATCTATATGCTCTTAAACATGATAGTAGTGAGTAAGGAGGATCACAGAAATTACACATTAACTCATGGAGACCATGCCAGACACATATGTCTGATGCCTTTCACAAACACAAGAACTGAGCTGCCAATGTGTCTGACAGCAGTGATGACTGTTTCTTGCTTAAGTCTGTGAAAATGCAATGTCCACAAAAAATAGTGGTTGTAGTTTGAGACTTGCTTCTATCTTTCTTGTTAATTAGAATTGCAAAGAGTAATAAACAACATTTTTTAGTTTTTTTTCTAAAATATTTGCTCTGAAAGAAAGTCTTGAAACTACCCCAAATAATTTGTCCCAGAGTCCAATGAGGTATTTTCAGATGGGTCAGTTACACCACATGATCTAGGGATTGCTAGGATATTTTGATAAATGACGAGTAATCATACATGAGCAGAGCATGTCAACAAACCAACGTGTGAGCAAGATTTCCTAGGTCACGTGACGGAGCTGAAAATATCAGATTCATGAATCTGGCAGGACGCTCTCAGTGAGTTAAATAGCCTCAGAGAAATGTTATTCAAGGCCAGTTAGGAATACTTCTGAGGAGATACAGAAATACATTGATCATCTTGTTCTGTCTGACTGTGACCAGTTTGAGTGAAAATAACGATCCACAATTCCCATAATATCCTGAAATGTATTCACTGGATCAGCATATGAGTAATATGACTTGACTCAGGCTAGAGATGTTCTGTGTATCATTATCATACATTCCATCTGAGCGCTGCGGACCGCTGGTGTTTGCTCACTTAAAACTTAGGCAATTATTGATTCATGACTTTGGGTTTCCCCAATCCAAATTTCTCTCTGGGAAATAAAGTTACTCTTGTTGCGTCGTATTTTGTCTTTAGATCCCTATTTAACCTTCGACACCAAGGCATTTCACCCAAATTGATTAGAGTCACAGCTGAAGCCAGCAGAGAGCCAGGACCAAGAACAGAAACTGGGTGACAATGATGTGAGAAAGTGTTTGACAGTGGGGTAACAGCTGATGAGAGAAGGATGATGTTAGTATCAGAGACAGCCCTCCCCTTTACCAGTGGAACATAATTACGTGATGCAACTGTGAAATAAGCAAAAATAAAGTTCATGTTAGATAAGCCTTAAAAGCAATAACACACACACATAAAACAAAAACAACACCAATAATAATGACAGCAGTATCGTAAGCAGGTTAAGCAATAAGCTGAAAGAACTTATGGCTGTAGCAATGGTATTAGCTTCTACATGTACATGGCCTGTCAGATGTACTTGACAAACTGACAACAAAACACTCTGAATACTGTGCGTACCACAGTCACAACACTGTCTTCCATCGTATTTTATCCTAGTATATCAGTGTTGCAGTAATGTGATTTACATCACAGGAGGAGCCCTGGGACTGTGAGGATAATTTGGGATCTTAGGTTACTAAGGTTCTAATTCCAGTTCCCTGTAGTGGAGTTAGAACCATATTAACCTAGGGTCGCGAATAAACTTGACAAGACTATGGTACACAAAGTGTTAATAACAGACTGAGCACTATTCTGAAACCCATCTCAAGTCTGCAAGTGATAGTTACGTCAAGGCAGTCTCACTTTCCTCTCAGTGTTTTAACCAGACATATGTGTTACCACAGACATTTTCCCCTTGTCACAAATTTGAGGTAAGGTTTGTAAATTTTTGGAGGAATTTTAGATTTCTCTTCAGCAATGCAAACTTTGTTGAGTGCAGAAAAGAAGGGGAGACTACTGGTACACATTCAATGTATTTTGAGGTGGGATTTTGAACTTCACGGGTGAATGGTACAAACATGCTGTGTGGAGAAAACACTGGCAGTCTTACGAAAAGTGGACAACTATTCAGAGTGCTCTCAGGTTCAGGAGTATTGTTCTCCCATCTGACAGCCCAGTTAGCCAAAACAGTTGAAACAAAGAACTAAGAACTGCGTAACAGAACTAAGAATAGCATAAATTTAACAGATGTATAATAGTTCAGTATCAGACTTATATAGACACAGCTGTAATTTACATTGAGATGAGGAAGCCACTGAAAAGTGTGAGTGTGTCTATCAGTCGATGTTCATGCACAGGGCACAGACCAGACAGACTGACTACCCATATCATATTATATACTTACCTTCAGCTAATAGAATTATGGTTATACATAAACCATATAAATCACAAAGGACAGGAAAAGTAAATTGAAAAGAAAGTACTAATCACTGTTAACATGTGCGCCACACAATTAATGAACCTGGGTCAAGCTTAAAGAAAAAAAGAGTATGGGTAATATGTTTTATTCATATTCCCACTTCAGATAAGAACACATCAGAAAGCTGTGTTTAAAGTTCAAAGGTCTTACTCTGGGAGTGTGAAGGGTAGAGGTTAAGGTCGTTGAAGGCATGTCGCAGGTTGCACATCTTGATTCTGTCATTGTCGTCATACTTCTTGAACACACCGTACAGCTTACTGAAATAAACAAACAGCTTACTGTTATAAACCAACAGCTTACTGAAATAAACAAACAGCTTACTGTTATAAACAAACAGCTTACTGAATTAAACAAACAGCTTACTGTTATAAACAAACAGCTTACTGACAATAAACAAACAGCTTACTGAAAATATCAAATGGCATAGTGAAAGAAAGAAACAAAGTAAAGAAAAACAATCACAAACAACAGTAACAACAGTTATGATCAAAGTGATAATCATAAGAAAAATGCAGTCTTGCATCTCTGGACATTGCCCACTCTTGTGACTTCATGTTAGTAATTATCCAGAAGAGAAGATCACTTAATAAATCTCTTAAGTATACTAGACAGTGACTAGTCTGATAGGTGCTGATAACAGGCAATCTCAACATATTTTTCACTGCCAACAGGCAATTATTCATTTTATAGTGGATGCAGCAGTATAGTACTGGTAATGGCGTGGTATTTAAGATCTAAAGGTCATGGGTTTAATTCATGACCTCAGTCATGTTGTAAGAGCATTGGGAAAACATTTCATTCACATTTTCCTCAACCTACCTGTACGTTCAATGTGTAATGGGTACCTGGCTATAGGCAGAGGAAGTTACTGCCAGAATGATAGTGTTCAATGCCTGTAAATGGCAGTGGCACTTGTTCACCCCAGGTAGCTGAGAAAGTCACTGAATGATCAGGTCTGCAAGGGTAATAACTATGTGAAGTCACTTTAGTGGGCATCAGCCTGGATACGAAACTCATAAACCATAATATAATTAGCAGTCATATTATAATTATTATCTTCTTCTTCTTTTATTATTATGATGAACATGTGAATGAAATGCTCTCTTCAGACATTTACAACATNATGAAAAGTGTAGAACTATTCAGAGTGCTCTGACGTTCAGGAGTATTGTTCTCCCATCTGACAGCCCAGTCAGCCAAAACAGTTGAAACAAAGAACTAAGAACTGCATAACAGAACTAAGAATAGCATAAATTTAACAGATGTATCATAGTTCAGTATCAGACTTATATAGACACAGCTGTAATTTACATTGAGATGAGGAAGCCACTGAAAAGTGTGAGTGTGTCTATCAGTCGATGTTCATGCACAGACCAGACAGACTGATTACCCATATCATATTATATACTTACCTTCAGCTAATAGAACTATGGTTATACCATATAAATCACAAAGGACAGGAAAAGTAAATTGAAAAGAAAGTACTAATCACTGTTAACATGTGCGCCACACAATTAATGAACCTGGGTCAAGCTTAAAGAAAAAAAAAATACTGTATGAGTATATGTGTTATTCATATTCCCACTTCAGATAAGAACACATCAGAAAGTTGTGTTTAAAGTTCAAAGGTCTTACTTTGGGAGTGTGAAGGGTAGAGGTTAAGGTCGTTGAAGGCATGCCGCAGGTTGCACATCTTGATTCTGTCATTGTCGTCATACTTCTTGAACACACCGTACAGCTTACTGAAATAAACAAACAGCTTATTGAAATAAACAAACAGCTTACTGACAATAAACAGACAGCTTACTGAAAATATCTATAAATGGCATAGTGAAAGAAAGAAACAAAGTCAAGAAAAACAATCACAAACAGTAACAGTCTAGGTGATGATCAAAGTGATAATCATAAGAAGATACAGTCTTACAGCTCTGGACATTGCCCACTCTTGTCACTTCATGTTAGTAATTCCCCAGCAGGAAAGATCACTTAATAACTCTCTCAACTGCTCGGAAGTATACTAGACAGTGACTAGTCTGATAGGTGCTGATAACTGGCAATCTCAACATATCTTTCACTGCCAATAGGCAATTACTCATTTTACAGAGGTTGGAGCAGTATAGTGCTGGTAATGGCGTGGTATTTAAGATCTAGAGGTCATGTGTTTAATTCATGACCACAGTCATGTTGTAAGAGCATTGGGAAAGCATTTCATTCACATTTTCCTCAACCTACCTGTATGTTCAATGGGTAATGGGTACCTGGCTATAGGCAGTGGAAGATACTGCTGTGCTAGAATGATAGTGATCGGTGCCTGTAAATGGCAGTGACACTTGTTCTCCACAGGTAGCTGAGAAAGTCACTGAATGATCAGGTTTGCAGGGGTAATAATTATGTGAAGTCACTTGAGTGGGCATCAGCCTGGATACGAAACTCATAAACCATAATATAATTAGCAGTCATATTATAATTATTATCTTCTTCTTCTTCTTTTATTATTATGATGAACATGTGAATGAAATGCTCTCTTCAGACATTTACAACATGACCATGATCCACTGTGGACTTGTGACCTGTTACCCCTGACCTCCAGAATCACAACCAGTGAGCCATTCTGTGACCTGTTACCCCTGACCTCCAGTGTCACAACCAGTGAGCCACTCTGTGACCTTAATCTGACCTCCAGTGTCACAACCAGTGGGCCACTCTGTGACCTGTTAATCCTGACCCCCAGCATCACAACCAGTGGGCCGCTTTGTGACAAGTACAATGTTTGAAAACAGAGAAGAACTCGCCCAAGGGAGCTGTGACTTTGAGGATAACTGTTTCTGATGCTAAATAGTCAACTGTAAAGTTATAGTCTATATAGTCTCTAGTATATACCACTGATACTCTAAAGTCTATTGAAAATCGTTGAAGCTCTAAAGTCTAGAGTATATCGTTGATAAGTTTATAGAATACTGTTGATACTCCAAAGTCTATAGTACATGTATAGTCCGTTGTTAAAAATATACCGTTGATACACACACTACTGTAACAGACACTATGCTAGTGTTTTGTCTCCTGATCTGAGTGATAGAGAGACAATGCAATATCATCTTTTAAAAAAAAAAAAAATGCTCATATCTGTAACTACGAAAGCGACGCGGAGAAGTTGTAGAACATGTTGTTATTTGTTGCTGTGTATTTTTCGGTGTTTGGCCAATGACAGGACTATGGTATGAGCTTAAAATTTGAAAGAAGATTACAACGGTGCTAATGATTTCTCCTCCTGATGCGGCTCTTGAGTGCCATTCAGCTGCATCTAGCATCACGCCAACTGGAGCATATAGAGTGCAAGACA
>JAWQUT010000528.1:355980-373148 GCA_033807755.1 Ellobium chinense | reverse complement strand
CCCGGAGGGGGGGTGAGCTTATTTTTTTTGTGGTGGAGTAAAGAAAATGAAACAGCTGAAACAATCTTTTGTTTGGAAAGTTTATACACAGTATGAACAGGGGTCAAAGGGTTTCTTTCGATTTCCCCAGTGTTTAGTAAACATTCCCAGATTTTGTCGATTCTGAATCCTGAAAGTTCATGTAGCAGCATTTAGTTGATTTAGTTCCACAAATGCATCTGCGCAGTCTGTTGTCATCAGAATCGACTGTTGCCACTGATAGACCAGACAACCCACCTTTGATCCGGTAGCTGCAGTGCAACAATCAACAACTACTGTCGGTATCGCTTGCTTGCTTAACTTGCTGAACTGCAGAACAGCAGCTGAAGTCCATCACTCCACTGACACTGAGTTTTTGGTTACTTTCAGGCTAGCGAAGAAGTCTAGCCCAGACCAAGAAGACAAAAGAAGGTGCTCATCCTATCATTAGAAATCTGTGACATAATCTAAAGCCCTGATCAGGCAATGTTTTGAGTTGCAGCTTCGTTGCGTTACCCGATTACAGCGTAAAGAAAAAGGAAGAAAATGAAGAGTGGGAGAGATATCTAGTCTAGTCTTGACTATCAATAATTTTGGAAAAAAAACGATTTTAAAAACACCTTATCGTTATAGCCAACACATAAGAAAGAGCATTAGCCAAGTGGAAGTGTGGTCCTGACGAAAGTATTACCGACATACTGATAATCAGTACTTTTAAATAAGAACACCAGTTTGCCAGATTTTTCAGACAGAAAGTCATGGGCCTAAAAAGAATTCTCATTGTTTAGACATGCACAAAACACCACTACTGCGTTAAAATCATCACATAACAATTTACTACCTGAACAGCTGATAATGTTTGGCAATAATTAATTTTCAGTTTGCTATTTTAACCCACCATGACCAGAGAAAAAGCAGCTCTACAACTTTTCCATTTTACTTATATTTATCATATAATTATTTAATTCTGCGTTTGTATAATTCTAATATCATAAATAATTTGATTTGCAATGGCTAATCCTGATCGTAGTTTTTGTGGATGTGTGGACATTCAAAATAGTACAAACTCCTGATGAACATGTAGTACTAATATTCAAGTATTTGAACTCTTTAGATACTTTAGTACTTTGACGATTTGTTGTTTTTGTTGTTGTTGTTGTTGTTGTTGAGGGCATCCCTAACGTAATTGTAGAGCTGCAGTCTAAACGGCTAAAACGTCCGTACTGACTGATTTGATGCTTAGGTGTTTAGGAATGTACATGCGATTGATGAAATGTGAATATGAATTTGGACAAAAGTTTGACTGACCTGCTAAACTCAACCTGTGAGAAAGTCAGATTACAGATGGAGAGATAATGGGAGTGAGTGAGTAAGAATGACAGAGAGAGAGAGAGAGAGAGAGAGAGAGACTGCATTGATTCCAACAACAATAATGATTTTATCAGCAAATTTATTTATTATTTATTTATTTTCTTTTTTTAAGATGCAACGAACACAGCATAAAGGACTTCTGACATCAATACCTGACCACGAGTAACATTAATATTATTACAGATTTGATACGATTATCATATACTCGACAACAAATATTTTGGGGTTATTTGTAGTCGACACAGCTTTTAATTTTTGTAAATGAATATATATCGATACTTTAGTCGGGACCACACTTCCACACTAGTGCCAGATCGAACGCGGATCGGTTTGTATAGTAACTATCACTGAATCCTTTGACATGTCTGGCATCTATCTGTCAGCAATTTCTTCAGTACTCTATGCACCCATTCAACTTGCTGGTCCATCGAAAATAGTCTCCCTTTGTCTTCCTTTATTGCATTCACTGTTTAATTTTTCCGTTGTTATCAAGTGCTCAGCTATTTTCAGTAGGAATTACTAATGAAATGTGACTGTCCACAGACATCATGGCTGGATGCAGGCTCAAACTTGTCACTGTGGACATTACCAATACTCTCATTCGTGTTGCTGGATCACCAGGTCGACAGTACGCTATCGTTGCCCGCAGACATGGGGTGAAAGTGGAGGAGAGGCTCTTAACAAGTAAGTTTCTCAGAATGTATTATTGGTAAGAAACTTACTATGGTAAACATTTGCTCAGTGACAAGTTTAACAAGTTTATTTATCTCAAACCCAGACAACAATTGTGGTTCGTGTGCAAACAAGGGAAATATACATTGGCAACAGGACAGCACACAATACAAATACTGTAGTAATAAAGTTGTACAACAGAAATCGCATACATAGCAACTAAAATAATGAATGCACGCAGTTTTCCTTTCATTCACAGTTACTCCCTTTCTTCACATATCATTAAGCATTCAGACTGGCACACTGTATCTATCCACTGCAATTAGTAGAACAGTTCCTGTAAAATTATTATATCATTACAGGGAATCACAGTCACCCTGACATAAATATAGCAATTCTAGCTAGTAGTTAGATTGGTCATTTTTAGTGAAACTTCAACAGTAAATTTCAGTGTATTTTGCCACGATTGTTGGAATGTTCGGGTTCCTACTTTCAAAGAGTTCTTTAGTCTTGTACATATTAGGGTATACATAACACTTTCTTTTCAGGAACTTGTGTCTTTCCTGCAAAAATAAATCACAGTCATACAATGCATGGAATTCATTGCTCAAATAGCTACCAAAAAGGGCATTTTCTGCTCATAACTTTAATTCCCTCCCACTCCCCAGTTTTTATGGGCAGTCTATGGCCATGACATTGAAGATTCCATTACCAATCCAGAAGTGATGCAATGGGATCCTGGCACCACAACTTCGATTTGACAAAATCCCCTTCTTAGCACACTCTCGCTCAAAAGTCCAAATGGTTTTGTTCCTTATAAAAAACACACTAACACAAAACTTCTGATAATACACCCTCAACAGCCCCTGAATATTTTTGAAGGATGGTTGTGTTTTCAGTCAGACTTCCATTCTACAGTAGACCTCGCTTAACATGACAGAGCTTTACCTGAAATCTCAGTTAACCCAAACATAAAAAAATAATCCCTTCCGAAAAGCCTGGTTTATTCATTGAAAAATACTTACAGTAACCTGATAATGAGTTTCAAGGAATCTTGGATAATGCAACAACTGTTGCGCTGGTGAAAGAGGAAAGTGTGATGGAGATAGGACAAAAATGCGCCATTGCTGTTACCTTCTGCCGTCCTCCCTTTGTTCATTGGTGGTTGGGAGCTGGAGACTACTTTAAATACTGCGTTAATCAGAGGTGATGACAGTATGTGGCAGTTCCTGAAAACACAGAACCAGTCCAAAACTAGTTGCTGTTATTGCTGTTCTTGCTTTTTATTGCCCTTCTTACATGTAACACTGACACTGTCCTTAATTGATTTTATTACTGTTAGGCCTACATTTGATATACTGTTTTGCAACTGGCCATGTAAACCATAAATGCCTTCACACATTTTTTTATTAACCGGTCCACAAATTCACACTGGTCTGATCGTTCTTTTCATTTACGTTGACACCTCAGCTTTTCCGCCACGTTGAACCAATATGGTGACAAGAACAAACGTCACTCTCCCTTGACCTGAAAATGCAGCTGGCGATTTAACATGCTCAAATGCAGAATTTGCTTGAAAGCACAAGACATCAAACTGAAACATCACAATCATTGGTAAAACTCTCATTATACTATAAATGGATAACACAAACTTGGACAGTCTCTCCAATTTTATTTTGTGCGGCCAGGGGAGAAAAACATGGCAGAGAGAAGCAAAATATGTCTCAATTTTGCCTCCCTGTGTTCATCAGTGGGTGTTTTGCAAGAGAATTCCATAAAGATTGCATCAATCAAAGGTGATCCAGACAACATGCAGCTCAAAAACACAACATACAAAACCTGATGCTTACAACTATCATGATAGACTATCATTTCCATGTATATAATATTGCAAAATATATAACACAAAATTTATATAGCTTGCCAAGATTTGGCCAGTCCCTTCAGTTTCATGTTCCCTGGATTTTACCTTATTTCAGATATTTTCCTGTGAGAGTCCGTCTTGTTTAATAAGCTTGGATGTATTGCTAACATTATAGGTCTGTTTTCCAAGTACTACAAGGAATACACTCACAAGTACCCAAACTTTGGGGTTCAGTGTATGATGCCGGCCAATGTCTGGTGGACTTTGCTGGTCAAGGACTGTTTCCGCAGTGCTGACATGAGAATCAGTGAGGAGACATTGGACAAGATAGCGGAAGATCTTTACTTCCACTACACCTTACCTCAGGCTTGGGAGTTTCTACCTGGCGCTGTGGATGCAATAAAGGTACTTAAGTATAGTAGAACCCCGATTTAAAGTATGCCCATTGTGCATGGAGTTATAGGTGAACCTCAATATTAACTTCTCATGTAAAAAGTATACCTTGTTAACAATATAGATTTCACAAGCACTGATTCATTATTTTCTGTCATTTCACTATTTGGATAAAACTCAGTATTAAGTATACCATAGTAATAAGTATGCTTTTTTCCCCACACTAAGGCATACTTAATAGCAAGGTGGTACTGTACTTATTAAGATCCACCTGAATAATGAAATGATAGAGTAACAATGAATCCATACATGTGAAATTCAAACAGATAACAGTAAATTTACTATAGTTTGTTTAACGGAAAAAAAACAGTGTTTTTGGCAATATTAAATTTGTTTCTTGACAGATTTTTCAAAAATTTTGCAAGTGAGGTGACACTGATGAACAGTTCTGTTCGATGTTTGTAAGTAGGTCATTTAGTCACTACTGAATGGGTATCTAAGCTCCAGTCCTTATGGCTGGAATGACAGAAGATTTACAACATAGAGACATATGACATCACCACTTCTCTTTACTGTAAAACTGTAAATTCTATGCGCACACTTTAATGTTCATAACAGAGACAAAGAGTGAAAAATAGTTGAAACTACTGACCTACCTGAAAAAAAATTGCTATTAAGACTACTTGCTAAACTACGAATTACAAAATTTCATTAAAATCAGCTGATAAAAACTAATGTTATTACAAAAAAAATGCTGATTTTTTTTTTCCGTGAAACAAACTATAGATCTTAGTACTTAATATCAAGATTCCAGTGTATTTCAATGTAGAGAAAATTGTATTCATTATGAGCATGATGGCTGTAGGCAGTGGAAGATATTGTCATAATGCAAGTGATCAGCACCTCTAAATGGCCGCCGCACTGTACATATCCCAGGAAGTAGAGAAAGTCTTAGAGTGAATAGGCCTGTGGGGGTAGTAGTGGTGTGAAATATTATGAGTGGCGTTAGCCTGGACACTAGACTTATAAACAGCATTATTATTGTTGTTATTACTATTTTAAATGTCATTTGGCACAAGGGTATGCCTGATCATGTTCCCATACTCTAATGGCCAGTAGAGCAATGTAACCTTATGTCAGTCGAAGGAAATGCATGACTGTCCTGGTATTTTTTTCAGATTTCATAATCCTGAGAAAGCAGATATAATTTCCACAGACAAAGATTGTATGCAAAATTTCATCATTAACCATGGAAGTTGTCATTTTGATGCAGAACAGAAAACTGGTAGTGCAAGTAAATGAAGTTTCCCATTCCAGCCCATTACTCTTGTTATCATGAACACAATTTAGTAGAGGGCGGTTTAAACGGCCCTGACATCCTAGTTGGGGGCTTGAAGCTGATTAGATCAGAAAGGCTTAATATCATTCATCACAATTTAGGTCATATGCAGATTTTTATATAATTTTGATGACAATTTTTGACTGGTGCTGATGTTGGTATCAGAATTTATATAAGTACGACAGCAGTGTTGTAAGCAGTTAGACTTCATTGTGCTTATAAGAATGTTGGTGTGATTTTCTACAAATTTCTTTTTGTGCGGAGCTCATAATGTATCAACATGGAAGCTATAATAAAAGCAAGTAACTGTGATCAGTCAGTGAGTAGGCATTAATTTACCGCGCTGAGAAAAAAGAAAGTAACACTTTTGCTCCACATCACAAACTTCCAAAAAAAAAAATTTAAAAATTATACCCACATTCTTAAGAAACAAGGGAAAGAATAATTCACTTTGTTTCTATGTGAAGTCTACACTGATAGGTTATGAGTGAAGAGAAAGAATGGCAAATTGCCAATGTTGAATGATGATGTATGGAAAGGAACAGTAGATTGCTGTCACCAAATGGCAGTATGTGAGGAAGACAATGGTAATTGGCAACCCTGAATGATGAGGAAAGAAATGGTAAACTGCTGGCACAGAATTGCGTTTATGGAGAAAAAGGATGGTAAATTGCTGATACCAGGTGGTAATCTTTGAAGGAAAAGAACGGTAACCCCAAATGACCCTGTGTGGAGGAAAAATGTTAACATAGAAGGGAAGACAATTTTAACAACCTATAAATCTGTTTTCTCCTTTTCTTTTTTTCTCTCCAGGATCTGCGGAAGTACCCAGTCAAGATTGGTGTTATCTCCAACTGGGACCATCGTCTCTACAAGGTTCTCCTGGCATTGAAGCTCCGGCCTTACTTTGACTTTGTCCTGCCCTCCTACGTTGTGGGAGTCGAGAAACCTGACAGTCAAATCTTCCAACAAGCTTTAAAGGTTGGAACTTTCACATTTCCTGAATACATTATCCTTATGTGTTTGGTCCAGGTCATTCTTCATTGCTGCATGTTTATTACATTTGATCTCCTCTGCAATATTTTGGATTCATGGGACTCAGAGTTACTTATGGAGACCAGCTCAGTTTGAAATGGGACATTATAAACTGTTTCACAGTCTGACATTGCCATAGGTTGAGGCTTCGTGAATACAGATGTGAAACACAGCATAAGCTACAGTCAACTTATCTGGCATTTGTCTCATCAAACGTTCTTGCAGAGTCCCTGTTTGTATGGGCAGTAATGATTTGACATGCCCTCCCCTGTAACCAGGTCTTATAAACAGGTTTACCCGCATATTTCCAGTGAAGCTTATTAATGTACATTACTTCTGTGTGTGTAGTACCAGACTGAATGAATGACGTCCATATATCAAGATGAATTAGTGAGTCTGCCTTTTCTGTTCTTCACTACCCCTGGCCATAATGTGACCAAACCTTAAGTGTTAATACAATATATTTCTATCTGCCATTTAGTCACAGAAAGTTGTTGAAATTTTCACGGGATTATCTTTTATAGTGTTTCCGTGGCAATGATCTGAAGTGTGTGTGTGTATTTGTGTTAATTTGTGTCATATGCCTATATATTCAGAGGCTTATAACTAAGAAACGGCACCATAAATATTTTTAAAACAAGTCTTATTTTGCTTTATATTGATCAAATTTAATAGTAGGAAAATTTCATTGTGTTTCCAAAATTAATATAGAAGTTATGATTGATAAAGTTCGATGTGTGTGATTTCTCATCATTTTCATGCCCTAGGTCATCGCTTGCAGTTGTTTTTAAAATAATAATTAGAGGGATTTCCTTCCCCCGTAAAGAATGGAGCATAGTTATGAAGTGCTTAAACAGTGTTTGGAAGGTTTGTGTCGAACATGTGGTAAAAGAACTCAGACAAGAAAGCAGAAAGCCTCGCGATGGACACCTGTCTCATGCAAAAACTTTTCAAATGACATCTTGCTTTTGTTCCATATCAATATTGACAATGATCAAGAAGACTCATTTTCGTCTAGGATCAACATGGAATTGTGCGCCAAGCTTTTCATGGAGGTTCATTTATTGGCAATCACTGCTACTAATATCTAAATGAAAAGGTTCGAACAGATCTAACTGAAGAATTGCACAGCACCACAGCATCTTTGACTGTGACCAAAGAAATAATTCAATGTTCTCTTGCCGCTCAATCTATAGTCAATAGATTAAACAAGGAATATGTTGTTGTGCATTCCCTTGTGTCGCATGGAAGTGCCATTACCTACGACACAGTCGAGAGGCAAAAATCGCAATCAGCACCTATCTTGCCTCCTACAGACACTTCTTTCCTGATAGAACAACCCCAAAACATCACATACTCGAAAAACATTGTGTAGCATGAATGGAACGCTTTGCTTTTGGCTTAGCTATGCATGGAGAGCAGGGTGGTGAAATGCTCCATGCCACAGTCTCCAACTTTGAAAGAAGAAGTCAGGACATTAGGTGTGAAACTTTTGGATTACAAAACATCATGGAGTCTGTGCATGTAAAAACGGCACCACAACTCCAAGCTCTCGAACTACAGCCAAAACGGAGAAATAGGAGAGACAAGTAGGCTGCAGTAGTGCATTTAATATGTATATAGGAGTATAGTAAGTTGTGTTATTTAGATTCCCTCTGAAGAGAATAGACCTACTGTTTATTTTTCATTATTTCAATTAACTGGACTGCAAAGCTTCGCATGGACTTGCCTCGGTAGATGGCAGAAACATTCACCAATAAATTATGTCCATCAAGCGCCATGTCAGAAACATTATTAGGTGCTAATGACTTGTCGGCACTACAGTAACAGAACGTCTATTGATGCTCTCCTCTCGGGATGCGTGATTGCCACGCTACCTGACATTTATTGGCCCGCAGCGTCGTTTCTATTCAAGGAAGCACAAATCTGAAACAATAGTCAGTATGTGTGTTCTTTCTAGTACAAGCATGTTCGTTTCTAGTGAAGTCTATGGTGAAGTTCGTTGTATATTTAATTTTTTGTAAGATATGTGTGAATGTGTATTTTCATGCATTTTAGCTAATGAGATGTAGCTTAAACGTCTACCAAGTTTTTGCAAATAAAAACACATGTACGTAAACAGCATCGTCCACACAATCTATCTGGTACCGAATCAAATCAATAATTATACGCGTAAGAACATAATAATCTATCCAAACTCATATATAAGTGGCCAAAGACAGGCCAGGAATCTGGCCAGCGCAGGTAAATTTTCTTGCCCTGACTGCCGTAGGCCCCCTGGGGCGCTCACGGGAGATAAGGTGGCCACCGCACCAAACTAAAAGTCGCCTGCAGAGCTGCCATGTGGTGGGGATGAAACATCCAGTGCCATATTCCCTAAACTGGCTGGGCACAAAGTGGTATGTTTTTTTCTTCAGGTTTGTAACGATTTATAACATTTTCAAACCTTCTTTCAGCTGTATTCTCCTGATAGCCACCAAGCATTTAAGCCACCAATATATTCTCCCCCCTGCCAGTTTTTTGCTCTTGCATGCCATAGATGCATGAACAGCATTGATAATTAAGAGGACAGTGCAAGATAAAGTCATCACATTCTCAAAACAAAATCTTCGTATTTTCAAAGCTGTGATTAGTTCTTGTAGTGCTAGAGCCAGATTGGATAACTCAGACTATTACTATCTGCTGGTGGTACAGAGGACAGTTTCAATCATTACTCCCTGGCCAACCAAGAGAAGCTCAAACCAGTCTAGTATGAGAGCAATCCCCCAGGGAGGCTATAACAATACATAATCAGCTGATGTCGTCAGGCACTCTCAGCACCTGTCTTAAAATATAAAATTATGAGGGTTTTAATTTTCTGAACAGGAACACCACATTGCTCTCTCTAACTGAAGTCTTAATTTATACACTTAACCAGTGCATGTACAGTGGAATCAGGACATTAAGTACTCATTTAATAAGTACAGTGGAGCACAGATAATATGTACACCATGAGACCAACAAAAAAACATATTTTAACAGAAATCTGTATCAACCGTATACATACCAGTACCAAAAATACTGTACTCAGTATCCTTGTTCAAGTTCTAAGCGTGTACTTATTGGGTGTTTGGCACATCAATACCTTCTTAATAAATTAAATAAGAATTTCACAGATACAAATTTACTATTATTCTATTGTTTCACTATTTAGGTTCACCTCAACACTAGGTCTAGCTTTTCCATGTGTAATCGGATGGAAAGGCATTTAGTATTCATTCTTTATTATTAAGGGGGAGGAATGTGAGCTCAGTCTGATAATTTTTTAGATGTTACATATTATTTTAGGGAAGTGTGTCACCAGGGATTTTACCAAATTACTGTGAATAATCAGTTTTGAGAAAAGGGGGTGAAAAAACCTACACTAAAACTTTCTTGTCCCTGCTGGGAATCAAACCAGGGTCTCTCAGCTTGCAAGTCTGAACGTCGTACCACTACACTACAGGGACGCTAACTTCACAGCAATTTAATCCTTAAATACCTACTGCCTGAATCTGTCCCTACTTTGACATGCGAGCCTAGTGTTCACCCGTGACCCTAACACACTTCACGACTGCTCACACTTGCACCAAAGAATACTTTGTATCAAGGTTCTGCTGCAGTTGTTTTTTGAGCTGGCACTGTTGTCCCCCATGATCCCGTTCAAAGAATGAGGATTCACTCTTTCAAACACCTGTATCATCTCCGGAAAAGCATGGCACAGACTTTGAATTGTAAGTCTTGTGGTTGAATGTTGTCAGCAGTGCTTAGGTTCAAAGGACATGAACCTTTCAATGAAACTTGTCTAACCTTTCATACCAGCTCCTTCTTCTCTCTGACAGGACGGCGAGTGCTCACCCAAGGAGGCCGTCCATTTTGGTGACAACATTGAAAAAGACTTCATAGGAGCCCGCAATGTAGGGATGCACGCCTACCTTCTGGCAACTGATGGAGTACAGCATAACTTCCTGGACCAGAGTCTAGTGGTGAAATCTGTCCAAGAATTTGTGGACGCCATTCGACCTAAACTGGGACACAAGGCTGAGGGACAGATGCAAACCACAGAAGAACACGTTTGACACTCATGGTTCTTCACTTTTTTTTTTTTTAAATCATGAGAATGCCATTGATGTAATATTCAGATGATCTGTCTGCTTATAAACTAAGATCAGTATTATACTAATAATTTGTGGAAGGATAAGCATGCGGTTTTCAAGATGTGGAAATAGTAATACTGCAGTTAACCAGCTACCAAGTTCTTTCATTCCCATGCCAACAGAGTAATCAACCATGGTTGTGTAATTTTATTATTATTTTAGACTCACTTCTCATTCTATGAATGGGGTCTGCATGGCTTAAAGATCAATTTGGTATTTACTAAGCATAGACCATGGACTGACAGTGGTCCTCAGATCCCAATGAGAGAGACAGACAACATGCTAAAAGAGATAGGACAGACCAGCCTAGAGTCATGCAGTAGTCAGTGGGCAATCAGATTCAGTCCATCCCAAAATAATTGAGATTTAAGATTCATAAAATGAAGAAAAGTGATATTTTACCAATTTTACCTGACTAAAACACCTGCGAGAACATCCTTAACTTGTTCTGAAAATCTGGTTTTTCTATGATGCACACCAGCGGCGGAATAATGAATTTGAGTCTCCTAAGTCCATTTTATATAGATGGATAGATTTGTGATCACAGTAGTTAATATGTGTCATATATTATCATTACAGAGGTTACATGCCATAATGCAGTTGATTTTATAGTGGAACACCTAGACTGTAGGCCACCCAACATCAATGAAATTTTGAGTAAATCAGTGCTCAAGTTTCCCAATGTGCAAAAATGATATTTGATGACTTTCTTTGATCACTGCTTCATGACACCTTTTGAAAGGAGCTGTTAATAACATTATTTATAGTCGTACATGTGAAGATACTGTGAATTTTGTATTGATATGAGAAACTAGCCAAAATTTGGTAAATGACCAGTTGTAAGCTCTGGAGTAATCACTTCTATGTAAAAGAACTGTTTGAACACTAGAGAAACTAAATCTCTTGCAACGATTCGTGCAACTGTTGCAGACTGAATAAAAATTTCCTTTGGGATGATCTCTCCAACCCTTGTGAGATCACTTCTCTTGGCTTCATACTCCCTCCAAAGTGCCAGATGATACAGAGATATCGTGAACACATGCATTAACCTGTTCCATAGCTCTATTCCAACCAGTGTGCTATCATAACCAGAGAAAAGATATTGCTTGAGATTCCATTGGCACGGTTAATTTTCTGCCTCTTTTGGGATGATTTTATGGTAAGTTCAGCTCACTGTCTTGGAACTGTCTTGAGTGCATCATTAAGGATGCTTAAGTGTGGATTTAGATATGATGAATTGAGTGTGGATTTAGATATAAAGTAGATGTGGATTTAGACATATGAATTATGTGTGAATTTAGATATATGATTAAGTGTGGATATCATATCAGTTAAGTCAGCATAAAGAGTTAGTGATAACTACAGGCATGGTGGGCAGAACTGAAAGATTACCATTTTTTCCCCCCACAAACATTTTTTTTTTCTGTTTTCAAATTTAATAACACATAAATTAATGAATATCAAAATAAAAATCCTTTTTTCATTGAACATTTAATGCCAAAGATTTTATTTCTCCAATTTTCATTTCTCATTGTTTTATTATTTATTTTGTTATTTGTGAATTTTCAAAGAGGGTTCTGAAAAAAAAACCAACTCTTTCCTAGGAAAGCCAGGACATTATGAATGACAACTTTGTAGTTTTTCAAAATACATTCAGCTTGTGGTGATGGGATCCCACTGTGCTAGAGAATAGTCCTGATAGTCCACCAAACTGCGACTGTCTTTATTTTTTTTTTGAAATTCACAAGACTGGTAAGAGTTATTCAGGAGCTTTACTCTAGTGACCAATACTTGTTTTTTCATTTCTCTCTCCTA
Organism: Ellobium chinense; assembly: GCA_033807755.1. Classification (NCBI taxonomy): domain Eukaryota; kingdom Metazoa; phylum Mollusca; class Gastropoda; order Ellobiida; family Ellobiidae; genus Ellobium; species Ellobium chinense. The sequence continues at coordinate 360,466 of JAWQUT010000528.1, read as the reverse complement.
CATCATTGCATCTCTATTGAACTGAATCAGTTTTTATGGGAGAGCTCAGAGTATCTACAAGAGATCATGTGATTACATGACATAACACTGGCACTGTGTGCAGAAGATTAGCCATGTCAGCACAAGGACATGCTGGTACTGGTCAAACTCATATGAAAGTAGGTCAAAGGAAGGGCAATCAGTGGTTGCACTAAGAAGTGTCAATCATTGTTGCTGGTGTAAAACTTATTCTGCAAACACAAAACCTCACTGATCAGATTGACTCCGCCAGAAGTTCTGATTTTTAGTTACCTATTTCTTTTTTTTTTTTTTTTTTCGTCCTTCTTGGTTGCTCCTAGGATATGTACTGTAGCCTGTGAATGATTTATCATTGACCATAAGTATTCAAGTGTTGCTAAGACCAGTATGGCGAACTCACACAGGACTGACCCCTACATACACTCTTGACCACTCCACGACTCGTATGACTAACCCACAGGGGTGGGGACAGACCCCTATGTATATTGTTTCTCCACTCCAACATCCATATAACTAACCCACAGCAGACAGTTCCCTATATGTACCATTCTTCACTAGAAGACCTATATGACTAACCCACAAGGGACAGACCCATACTCCAAGATGAGTATGACACACATCACTACGTTTTCTCCACTCCAAGAGACATCTTAGAATCCTTGTGCTACTACTACATTGAGATGTTTCAGGGTGGCCACAAATCTGGAAATATCATGGAAAAATTGCCAGTGACATTACCAGGCAAAATCGGCAAAGATGGCCAGCTCTCATGGTAAACGCATGACAAATTAGAAAACAGCTATTGGCAGTTTGTAATTCTGTTTTATAACTAGTGTGTTGCTTAGTCAACTAGTGGGTCAACGAGTGAACTGTTGGGTCATCAAGTTAATGAGAGGATCACTGAGTCAACTAGTGGGTCACCATGTGGTGGTTGCCAGTCCATCTCTTGGTACAGTGTATGACGCAGTGCATAGTACAGTGGTACTCTATTAATACAACCATTGCTTACAACAGTTCCCTGTTTAGTACAGATGCCCAAACAAGTCCCAATGGCTTTGTTCTTCATAGAAGCACCAAACCTCTGATAACACACATCAAAATTTTGTGCTAAGGGTGGTTGCGTCAACTGAGTTCCATTATATTAAGCAGGGTGTTAAGGATGCAAGAATATTTTGGTTAAAGTTACCACTGTTGATAGTATATTTTTCCACTATGATTCTACAATCATAAATTAGTTATGACTTTACCAAGCCTCCTGGTCACTAAAGTTGTTTCATACAGTTCCTATGGTTTACTGAATTTGTCTTTTAATGTTTCACTTTTCAGGCTTTGAGCTTGGAGCAGGCGCCTCTCTGAGGTCAGTTTTTTTTTTTTTATTTTGTTTCTCCATGTGTTCTCCAAGCCTGTCCTTTGATGGTTTGTGTTGTTGAAATACTCTTCGATACTAAAATGCATTTTCCACTGTTATTTATTTCATTTTTCTGCCCTTGGCTAAATGGTGAGGAGGAGAATAAGTTACTTTTGAAAACGAATCCCGAAAACAGTCTTGATTATTGATTATTTCTTGAATGCTTATCTGGGGGAGCAGAATTGAAGAGCGTTTTTCCAAAACTCAGTAAATGCACCTTTATTGAAAAAGGAGTTGGTGGTGTATTTAGAGATTCTGTGCATTTTGTGTTAACTTGTTCAAAACTTACTTGAGCTCAAAATCTGCAATCCTTCAAATTCTACATCATTTAACAGTAATTAAACATAAATATATGAAGAGCAATAACTTTAACGTTATTTTCCTGTATTTCAAAAATATTCAGAGACCGCATACCAAGTTTTCGAAAAACACTCTTCCATGACATTTCACCAGTAGCTTAGTTCTAGTTGTTGGAAAATGGAAGTATGTGTTCAGTAAAACAGCATTAACAGACTTTGCCAGTGGATGCCAATTTCAAGTATTCTTCAAGCTGCATGAATGAATGGCAGCACTTGTTTCTTCCTAATGGCTAATCCCCATGGAAGAAGACAAACAGGCATATTATCACCTAGCATTCAGAAAATGCTTAACTAGCAGCCCTACTTTTGATAATTGTGGATTTTCCTCGACCAGTCAACTCAAGCAGCTAGGATCAGATTGGTATGAGCAAACACTTGAAGATTGAACGTAGAACATTATTGTGATTAAAGGGTATGCTAGTCATTTCTTTTTCAGTTAAAGCGGAGTGAGTTTACTAAGAATATAATTATAGCAAGTTGGCAGTACTTAAAAAAAATATTTTGCCTAAGTGGAGTTCTGTTTAACTGACTTCCATTGTAGGAAAATAGATATTTAAACATATCTATACCTAATTATATACACATGAAAAATATGAAATTTGAGGTGAAACAAATCTTCCTGTCAGCAAGAATGGCTAGGTGAAGAGTGTTTTTTTTTGAGAATTGCTAAAATTGAATTAATTGTGTATTCTTTCAGATAGACAAAGTGTGCACAGACATATATACATATGTTATATCTGTATGAAGTATCTGGTATATCACCTGGAACTGCAGATCAGTTAATTTAGTTAAACAACTTAGTTCAGAAAGTGTGTTCAACAAGTTGGTCATTTGCTTACATAGCAGACAGTGTGCTGTAATCTTGGGTACATTTTTACATCAACTTTCACATCTGGCAGGATCTCATTATTTGGGCATTTACTGTAGAGTGAAGCGTTTTTCTAAGGGTACATGTACATTAATACAATCTTGTGTACATAAGTTCATGTTTGGTTGGTCTTGAGATGTACACAGTATCCTTATCTGTGCTTCGCTGTATTTGTTATGCACTTTGCCACCCAGTTCCTCATATTTTAGGTGGGATACAAAGTGTTTCTGTTGATATTTATGCAATAAGTTTACTACTGTTTTATGAGTGCTGTGCACACACTTGACTTGCTTTGAGTTTAGCAGCTAGAGTTTGGAGAACAGTTATAGCTTGATCTCCAGTCATTACACATTACAATGATATTTATATGTGTGTATACAAGAAGGGGTCAAATCAACAGTTTTGATGTGACACAATTCCAGCTCATGATAACATGCTTTCATATCTAACAGCAAACTTGTGATCCTAGAAAAAAGTACAAATATTGTTATGAACAAATGCCCTGTTACATTTTCTTTGCTAATAGAGTTATAGATGTTGCCTTAACACATTGTGTACCACAGCCTTATCATGTTAACCCATTAATTACCAGATAGCTCAGCCTTGCTCACCCACCCAGTTTTACCAAGTCACTCCTATTATCGTCCACTTTGCATTTCTAGTGTAATGATAAGAGTAAAAAAATTATTACAGAACGGTGACATCTGTTCTTCCTTTGACTGAATTGTGCCCCTCGACATGGTACATGTAGTTAGAATTACACAATGGATGCCTAGGCTGGCAATTAATCTGTCCCCCTAGAAAATCGCGGTCACTAATTACAGCAAGTTTCCGCGTTTTTGAGGGTTTGCTGCAATTTTGCAAATGTTCATAAATTTGACATTTTCCACAAACTTGGCACAAATTTTGCCAGAATTTGGCAGAAAAATGCACTTTTTCTGCTACGATCACCAGGAATATAGAAATATCTTCCATTTCTACAATTTTGCAACAGTATGGTAGTGAACAGTGCAAGGGAGGATAAATATAACAAAGTTACATTGCCAATTTTGCAAAATTTGTGCAGATTTTGGTGCAAATAAAAAGTTTTTTTGCATACAAATTTTACCATTTTTTATGAAAATTTTAGGGGTTTGAAATGCAATTTTCTGCAGAGACAGATTTATAGTTTAAATACTCTTTCAGTCCTAAGGCCTTTCTTACGATGTAAAATCCTGGTATAGGTTGGATGTATTTTTTGCAACATTGCCTCACCAGCCTAAAGTCATGTTGAATGGGATATTGCATCTGTGGTGCACAAAGTGTCAGAAAGACTTGTTCTATTCTAGATAGACTTGTTACAAGGATAGAAATGCAGTTTATTGAGTTAGCTGTGGCAACACTGATACACTGAATGTTATATCAGATGGGTTTGTTGGTTGGAAGATCTCCTCTTACAGTACATGACATTTGTACACTTTGTATATATTAGAAATGAAATACATGTACAAGAAAACATGCTTACCAAATCTAGGGGAGCGGCAATATGTTTTGTAAGCATAATTTTTGCACTGGCCTGGATAAACTAAAACGGTAAAAGATGCAGGTGATAAACAAAAGTTGTCCAGTGTCATCTGCCTGTTGATATTACAAACATGTAAATAAGTATTTGTAAACAATTGATTACAGTAGGCCGGGTTATAAAGGGTGAATGAAACTTTCTTTCACATTGGGGCAAATCAGATATACGCCTAGTTGCTGTCTGGACATGGGTGTATGTGTAATTGAAAAATAGACAAAGATCTAATGCAGAAAAAAAGAAGGGAAGGAAGGGAGTGGGGTGGGTGGAGGGGG
>JAWQUT010000528.1:324457-335339 GCA_033807755.1 Ellobium chinense | reverse complement strand
GGGGGGGGGGAGGAGAAGATTACAACACACTGATTTTGCTATTTTTAGGTTAGTTGCTTAAAATATTATATTCTTCACTGGATAAAGAGGTAATGGCCAGTGTGAAAGGGATAAGAATAGAGAAGAAAATTATTCCAATACAGATTAAGCAAAATAAGCATTTCATCATGGCTGGAGAGTAGGAGTTATGTTGATATAAAACTTAGTAGCCATTGCTGAGAGTGTTAGAATTAGTCCATCGAAGTTCCGTAGATAGACTGTTTTTGCACTGGGAATGGGCAGAGAGCATTGGTGAGGGGAGAGGGGATAGGGGCAAGGGAGGGGACAAGGATATATAAATGAACCAGTATTGGTGCACAGTAGTCATGTGGAGAAAAATGGGGATTCATAGACTGGACATGCGGCACCAAGTGATCGGTTTGTCTAGACGGTCATCATTTTCCATGCTTCACTCTCTTTTGAAGTCAAGATAGTTGTGTCATCCATGAACGCTTTTAGTGGTGGCATATGACACCCATGTCCCAGGTCGGGGCCACCCCTACGCTCCCAGCAGCTTTCAGAATCACTTGCATATCCAGCACAAATAGTATCGGGAAAATGGTATATCACATGGCAATTCCCACCTGTAGGTTAATCCATCACGTCGTGTATTCCTTGGAGAAAAATCGCATCCGGATGCCAGCGAAGTAAATCCGCAGCATGATTCTTATTGGCTCTGAGACGTGGTACATTTTGAACACCTGCCATAGCATTTGATGTGGCACGCGCCATAAGCATTTGCGAGATCCAGCCAGATAACTTGTTGATCCAGCTTCTCCGTCTTGATCCTCTGGGTGGCTTCTCAGATCATTGTGGCATGTTCTAAACATCCCGGAACTCCTTTTCAGTAGTATCGACGTATCCATTCTCCATCAGATAGGCTGTTAATCTGGACGCCATCACAGAGAAGAATATCTTTACTTCCACGTTGAGGAGTGATATGGGTCTGAACTACCTAACTGAGCAGTTTTGTTCTTTCGAGATGTATATGCCGTTCGCCGTCCACTTCTTACTCACATGCAGCTCCTCCCAAGTTTGCTTTAGTAGACGGTGCAGTCGCTTGAGTATTCCTGGGCATCTCTTGTAAACCACATAGGGAACTCCATTGGCACCCTGGGCCGATTTGCACCGTGCCTTATGTACGACTCTGGATATTTCATGTAGACTAGGAGGGTCCATGTCAAACTTAACCCCTGATTCTCCGGGCCATATACGCCCTACCATATAATGGAGTGGCGTGTCCTGTTTTGTCGTCAGAATATGTTTTCCTCAGATGCTCCTCTAGCGCTGCTTTATCTGTTGTCAGAGTACCTGAGCTATCCCCTTTTTACTCGTATATTAACTTGCGTCCTCCCCCAAACACTTTGCACCTTTTTACATCCTTACTATTCATGATTCCATACGTAGTATCCAACACCCTTCCAAGTAACTACTAATACACTTTATCTAACGCAATTCCCTCTTTGGATTACTAAACATCCTATTATTCGTAACCTCGTTCGTACTATCTATCTAATACATATGCATATCTCTTGAAATAAGCGGCGCATTGCAAACGCTACCTTACATTTACTCACCATTCTGAATGGCGTCAGAAGATTACAAGGGCGATCCTTGGCAACCCTGCTATTTTAGCTGTCAAACCTGGATCATTAGTACAAATACTGTAAGTGCTAGGGCAAGGTCGCCTCACTACTTTTACTCGGACCTTATATATACTCCGACACTCAACCTTCCCAAGTATCCCAGACATCCACTCTCTGCACGCTTTCACTCAATTTTCATTCTACGATCCAGACAAACTACTCGCTTTGTTATGACGTACACCATGCTGCGGGTGCCACATTAAATTTGATGAAATTGTAGATAAGATTAAGAAAGGATTGAATTCCAGTGCATGCCAAGGCAAAAAGTTGTAGACTATCTACAAAAAAAAATAGTTTAAATAGAGTTTTGGTGTTAACAAGATAATTTATAGTCCGGGTCCTGGAAGGGTTCCCGTGTCCATCCGAGTTTAAGAAAGACACTCGTCATTTTATGATTCTAAACCACAATTTGAACGTGATTCTCAAAAGTAAATACAGTGCCGCCAGTATCGAACCATGAGACATAAAATGATGATTCTGCCGACCATATGCTATTTTTATGGAATGACAAGTTAAATGAGGATGATCAAGGTATACGTTTTAGCTTTTCAATCGTCATGAATGTAGGATATCTACACCAGCCATGTAAATCGTTTATTAATTCAGTCAGGGAAGAATATCAGCAGATTTGCTCGTTATCTTACCGTAAATCCCAGTTAAAAGTGGTAACCCCTGAAAAAGTACAGATCATAAATGAGGAGGTGTAGTTATCCAATTGCCAGTGACTGCTAAACTAATAATCCGATTCCAGTGAAGTTAGTGTCATAATAAATAAGAGAAGATGAGTCATGTTCAACCCGAAATTTTATGAGAGGAAACGAGAACTGAGTGAAGTGGAATTCCTAGTGTTCTTGTAAACTACAAATTAATTTCTTTAACTTTATTTTGAACGGACACATGGAGGTAGAGTAAACATCTGTAACGCTGAAAAAGTCGTATACCTACAACTAAGTAGTAACAAATCAAGAAGGTAGTTTCATAATTTATGTTTCACTCATTCATAGGGATGCATAATGAAACTCGATATTAAGTACTCATTTAATAAGTGTACCTTGTTATTAGGTACAGTTTCATGTTCATGGATTCATTAATAGTAATAATAGTGTGCTCTGTAGTTTCGTATGATTTCACCTGCAAGTATTTATTATTGTTATTATTTTTATTTCATTATTAAGGTGAACCTCGATATTACGAATACCCTAATCATAATTATAATTGTTCCATGTATATAGGCACACATTATGTCAAGGCTATTCTGTGGTTTTGATGATATACAATATAAATAGGGTGCACTGTGATCAAGAAGGCTTAGATCAGGTTTAGGTGACCAAAAAAAGTGAGAATGCACAAGCTCTGTTACAAAGAAGTTAATGTATTAAAATGATCTCTATTTTTCCCCAATATAATGAAATATATTTCTTTAATATTAACTTTGATTAAATACAAAACAAAAAAATACCAAAATAAAACAACCCATATGATCACATCCAAAGGTCCAGACATTCAAGCGATGATCCACTTGCATAATGTGAGTTGCACTGCATAAATATTACCTACTCGTACTAGTCTGTATGCTCGACTACTTCTGTTTCTTGGGTTTTTTTTCAGAGAATTCTTCTTGTCCCTTCAGGCGTTATTATATCATTCTGAATCTTCTTGTGAAATTCATTATATCATTCAACAGAAGTGAGAATAACCTCTAAAACTATTGTTAGGGTTCCATCTGTACTATCATATCAGCTCTCCTCGAGTCTTTGCTTTTCTGCAATACTAGAAAGTCAAATAGCAATTTGTGAAAGGGGACGAGCAATAATAGGCACGATTTCGATTTCTCTCCTCCCGATAATTGCCTACGGTTGGATGGGAGTATCGGCGGATGCATTTTAGCAATTTCAGCCTTCACGAACGCTTTTCTACGCAAAATTTGAACTTTCTGGACGCAGAGTGCAGGGTAACTATACCAGTTTACAATGAGGTAAACAATTTTGTTCTTAAATCGGTCAAGTGGTATTATTCCTGTAACTGCCAAGACAACTACGAGCGAACTCATATAAAGTATATTTTAATATGCCCGTTACTAAACACAAACATATGTCGTTAAGTCCATGCAATACATAAAACGTGCTACAATATCATAGTAAACATATCTAGTCTTTTTCTCAGTGACAGTAGGGTGCAGTGTAATTATTAAATTTATTTAGAGATGATAAACATTGTTTCATTTATTTAACGTTAGGAAATACTATTTTACTGTTCAGGACCATTAATATTTATACTGTCCATTAACCTCTTGATCACGCACTTTGTATTAACATTATTACTTCTCTCTAAGCATAAACAATAGATTCGTCATGAAACTAAATTGTCGAGTCCATACTATATGCAGTGAATATGGCACTTTATTAGCTTTCAAGACATGTGCGGCCATTTGTCTATTCACAGTAAGGTCAATGATATCCCATACACACTGGGAATTCCACTTCACCCAGTTCTCGTTTCCTCTCATGACGTGTCATTCGCGTCACGGGTCACAACATTTCGGTTTTAATATGACTAATCTTGTCTTATTTATTATAACACTAAATTTACTGGATTAGGATTATCAAATCTAGAATATTTCGACATGGAATACAAAAGACGTATCTGGATGGGTAGGTTAAAATTGGTTGGCTGCATGGTTAGTTGTTTGGGTTGAATAAGACCGAATGGATGGGTGGATGGATGGATAGGACTGGGTTGGTTGGCTGGTTGGTTGCTTGGTTGGTTGGTTGGTTTAAGAAATTCCAACCATTAGTTCTAGACGTTTGTCTTGTGCCTAAAATTCGTGCCTCTTTCATGTGCATGCTTTTAGTTGTTTTGTTTCTAGTTTAATCACTGTATCAGAGGCTGGAATTCTGTAGTCTTACTGCAGATGATAATATAGTTATGCCACCCTTATCTCTGTTATTCAAGGTGTCAATGGACCAACCTTGATGTGGGATCTTAAATAGAAAACTCTCTTACTCGGAGAGCGAGGCAACAGAAGATCTTCAGAACAGGATACCCCCCTCTAACAAGTGTTTCGGTTTTTTTACTTCCTCTTCTGTTGGTTTGTGTTTAACCGATGACCTCTTTCAGCTGGAGTGCCTCCTCTGTCACGTCGACTTCTGCACCGACTTTCCATTTCCTTCCAGTTTTCAGCGTGGGTTGGACAGACCGAACCGATGCGACTGATGATTCCTGAAGCATCATTGCAAGTCTGGATTTCCCAGCTTTATATTCTTCCAACACTGACTTGAAAGGACGTACTAGTTTGGCACTTTTGCAGTAGACGGGAGTACTTATTACTCTTCCTCTCGATTGCCTCTACAGTACTTGAGCTTATTCTGTAGACAAGCAGAGACCATAGCAGCGATGCTATCAGCATGAACTGGTGGCACCAAGTCTTGAACTTCCTTTTCAGCTGCTTTCTTGAACTGCTTCAGCGCATAATTCTTTTTCTTGCATAGTGCCTCGATCTTTGGCTGTCGGCGGGTTTTGTTTGTTGCGGGCCATTACCTCGCCTGTTTCACTCCGAATTTTCCGCGGCAGTGAAGATAAACAATGTCGTCGAAGACTCCAGCTTTCCAGCGTAGCCTGTTTCAAGTGCTTGTCCAGCTCTTCGGACAATGTTTTATCCAGGTCTTTCCACGCTGTTGCACTTGCTGGTGGGAATTCTGTCCCTTGTCTCGTCCATGAAGTCTAGAAGCTCCTGGTCATTTGACTCAGCCTGAATCTTCTCCGTACTGTGGATTGCATCCTGGCTGAGATCTTCTAACGTCTTATCTGTCACTGCTGGTCAACTGAGGTGGAGCTCACTCACATCATTTTCGTGCTCTGAATTTTCATGCCGCGTTGTGTGGAGAATTTCCTACCACAGACACATGGGCACACCATCCGCTGTTTCATACTCATAGTCCTCTGGACGGTCTGAGTCGTGTCCGTTAGGTCGCCTATGGATTCATCTTTCTCCCCCCCCCCCTNCTCCCCCCCCTTCCCCTTTTCGGTGAATCCTGGGGGCATTTTCTATTATAAGGATTAGTAGCGAGGTATGACGCTTGACGGGGTGCTAAGCCTTTCAACCCAGACCTGGTCTTTTCCAGTGTCACTTGTCTCTCCAGGTGTCCATCGGTAAGCCATGATTTTGTAATGGCTTTTCCATGTTAAATGTAAAGTCGATATCAACTTTATTTCACTGCATAATTTGGTTTCCGCATCACAAGCGTTACAAAAAAAAATAATAATTAAAAACTGACATGCAATCTCTTTTTTCCAAGCACTGTATGATAATTATCAATAAACAAAGAAATATAACAGTGAATGTGTTCCGAAAGATACCTTTATCGTTCAAAGTTTGTACGACATACTTTAGCTATCAAGGAATCAAATGAACAACAACAACAATGATTTATATCATGTATTTTACAGTTTCCTCTCATCACATCCCATTAAATAGAGATCCGAGATGTTAAAGCTAGTCCGCAGGTCTGGTGCCATCACCAGGGGCGAAGGCTGACTTGCTCAACAGGGTAATCATAGTTGAACATGATTGTCACTTATAGTCACGTATGCAGTATTAGTCGAAAGTGCTATTGCGGTATTAGTCGCCGTTCGTTAAGTCACATTTGATGTTCACAGTATGATACTGTAACACAGAGTATGGACTTTAAAAATCCATAGGCATCATCACAATTCCTGAAAAGCTACAACAAAAGGTTGAGTAATTAGAAACAGGTTGGCTGAAAAGGCACAAAAAAGTACACATTAGTTACTGGGCCACGATCGCACAAAATTACAAGTATATTATCACTCACCAACGTGTAATGGCTCCAAAATTGTAGAATTTAGGTCCAGTTAGGCTAGACCTAGCAGGCCTAGGCTAATAAACACTGGGAACACAACCTTGCAGGAAAAACCCATCCAGACCGTAGGGGAGTGACAATCTGTCAAGCTTTAAAAAGAATGACCTTTGGTTGCTTGGGTAGCAGACTGACTAACATCTTTGGACAAACCGCTCTATGCTCAGCGACTCCCTCCCCCTCCCCCATTTCCACTTCTAGCCAAATATCCAGACCTAAAACAAGACGATACTAATTGAAAACGTAATTTTCAGGCCTAGTCTACACCATGAAGCCGAGCCCACCTTTTTGCACATGGGTAGGCCTATGTGGGTATTGTCATCGTCAAACCTTGCCGGTTTTGAGAACAGGGGGGCCAACTGAATTACTTTTCCAAGACGTTTTGTCACTCATGTTATTTCCCAAGAAGAATTTATGTTTATGTAATAAATTTGTTTGTATGTTTCATAAAGTTAGAACCCTCCTTCATAAAAAAAAGTAAATTTACCCCAAGGTGCTTTCCCCAACCAAAGATTTTAGGAATCAGCTACATTGCACTATAAAATAGGCAACGTGGCAACACCAGCATTGGGCTTGTGAATGGAGATATATGTGTGTGGTAATGCTGTTCATGTGGCTTTCTGTAAGTGTGGATTCATCTCTTAACTGAGCAAAAAATAAAAGTGGCCGTAAACTTGTGACTGAAGGCATGTCACTTGTCAGCAACAGTGTTAATTATTGTCGAATGAAGAGGCCCTTGATGATAATGAATTTCACTAAATGCTATAGAATAGTGTCTCGTTTTACTTTTACCAATATGTTATTTTTGTTCTGCATCACATTAAACCGCAATAGGTGAAAGTACCACAAATCAAGCGGAGACCTTGATTAGCAGCTCTTTTTTACTAGCCGGTGAAATTTTATTGCTTTCATTGAGTTTTTTTGTGAGGCCACTCCACATTTGGCTGTAGGGGTGTCCAGGTTCTTCTTTATCCCTATTAATCAGTGAATAGAGCAGAGAAAATTTGAGGGGTATCAGGTTCTGAACGTGGGTCAAAGTAAGAATGGACCTGACAAGGAGCAAATAAATAGGATTCGGCGATGTTCTTGTTAACTTGCCACAAAGGCCAAGGTCGACCAACGGCATTTTCCGCTGGTAATCAGTGATTATTTGATTATATGGACCCTTCGCCCCTGGCCATCACTGTTCAAACCATATACTTTTTACTGGTGGGGTTCTTCACTTAGACTTTTCACAATTTTAATTAAAAATGAAAACTGGTGAAAACATTGGCCTTCTTTCGCAGACTACAGGTCTACACAAATCAAATCCGCTGAAGCAAATGCGACACACTGCCTGTAATATTTTTTTACAAATTCAGGACTGAATTTCAACAGTGTTGCGGCATGCTTACATGCTATCCTATTATTTCCACACAAATGGACAGATTTTATGCCCTGCTATTATTGATAGTTTTTTGTTTCTTTTTCTTTAAAAATAAGGCTCCTGCAACCCCGAAGACTTTGACGAGGTATTTTCAAAATGAATACTGTAATCATCATGTAATACGTTGTGCTATTTCTTTTTAAGTTCATATAGGAGATGGGAAATCCTTTACGGGCATACCCAATGCAAATATTTAGACCTTTCTTGAACTCGGGTAGTTTATCTCTATATGGAATATGTTGGGAGCAAAAGAGAATATCAAACAAGGTCAGACTCAAAAGCGAAACCCATAAAAGTCGTTAATTTTTTTTTACAGTGTTAGGGACTTCATAATCAGCTTTTGCAAATAATGACATCCAAATCAAGAACAAACGTGAACAGTTAATAACAACAATAGACTAAAACATCAAAAAAACCCAACAGATATCAAAAACTAATTTCAAGTTATTGTAGCAAAAAGATGATATCATTTTGAAATTCAAAATTTCGTGGTACATCAAATAAAGTAACAAGGGGGGACTTTGCGGGGTTCCTTATTGTTTTTAGGCTAGCGTGTAATCCCAAAAGATCATCAAATTTGCATCGTTTATTATTATATTAATTTTTTTTTATTCCTTTTTTTGATATGATAATGCGCTCTTTGCACAGTCAAGGTGGGTCAGTGTCTTCGATACGTACAGTATAGTTATATCGAAATCGTTCTGCCTCAAGATCGACCTTATCAGGTTTGTCTTTAATTCATTTCTATCCACACGATACAAGAACATCTGCTAAACATCCGGCAGGTCAGAATATGTGTGTGCAAATATGTGTATGTCTAGGCATGTATTACGTGACTGCGTGCTTTGTGTAGGTACTTCCTGGTGACTGAGAAATATCAGTGCGTAGAAATACCAAAGTTTAGGTTCATGTCATGTATATCATCATATCTTGCACCTGGCTATTTAGATCATTCGACCTTCTCTAGTCTAGATTCTTTCGAAGCGAGATGCAGGTTGTGTCATTTTGGTGTTCTTTTTTACAGCGGAGTCTTTGTCTTCCCGTGGCTCAAATTCTTTATAAAAGTAACAAGTTCATGATATCCTTGCTCTTTTATCGGCCTACCGGGAACGAGTAATAAGGAGCCGCGTGACGTCACTAGTTTTTGCGCTATAATCCCCATATGGGACAAATCTGCTTTTATTTCCATTGTACCAAGAGAGAGTTTTGAGATTAACCAAAATCCGTATGTCAAGACATATCAAGCCATGCAGTATAATCTCAGGACATCATAGTTGCTGTGTCTTGTATATAATAATTAACATAATAATAAGGAAGGCATGTCCCATTAAATGTCCCATCCACCTTACCATCTTTTGACGGGAAATATGGAAGCACAGTCCTTTATGGCTCGTTCCATATAATAATATACTATTACCATATTCGTTTGATTTTACCTTCCAAAGGCATTCATTAGATCTATAAATTTCAACGAACTCAAGAATATTTCCCTTGGACCAAGTTGCTGTCGCAGAAATCAATACGCAATTCTGTGGCCTAGACACAATGCACGCATGCAATGCTACACTAGTATGAAACTAGTGGTGTGTAACAGCGATAACTTAACTCAGAACAGACGTGTAATAGGGTGCTTGGGTTGATCACTCAGCTACCACTAAGTAAGCCTGCCTATCGCTGTCGGTGAATAACACAGTGTGCTTGAAGAAAACGAACGTTTATTTACAATACAGGCACAAGAGTGCCGTGCAAAGCAATAGTAATGTTACGCTACACTTGCCACTTCCGCTTTACACGCACAACCTCAAACGCTCACGCCCTTAAAGGAACAGGGATAGCTATCTGCTTCACAGCCTTAAAAATCCGCAATATTTTTTCATAAATTTTCAACCCCTTACACGTTTTCTTCACCCGAGCGCTTCCGAGAAAATGCAGCTTGAAAGTCGGGATTTTCACACCGCGCGGGCCGCCATAACTGGTCGTCTGGTCAGCGCGGGAATAAAGCGTGACGTCATAAAGCGAGAGGCGAGCTAATAGTCGTTGTGCGAAGAGAATTATCCACATGCAATAACTTTCCTTGGTGCTAAAGTTTATGCCTTTTTTTTATATATGATCATTAAGTCTTTTGTTGAAGGCTGTGAACAAGTGCCTGACTTTGATCGCAATGCTGTAATCATAGAAAAAGCAGGATGAATATTGGATAAAAGAAGCATCTGTCTGGGCACTGAGTGAGTCGCTTTATTAATGTATGCATAGCCTATGTATGGTTGTCTGGGCCGTTTTCCCCCTTGTATTGTTTAATGAGCTCTCATTGGTGTACGGTTATGACATTCTCTATCATTTGCCTGAGGGGGACATAGGTTGTTAAGTAAGATGTTGCACAGCAGGATAGGATTTGATTGACAGCTAACTATTGTCTCAGGCAGTGTTTTCTGCGCTTAGAGGCGGTGTTAGTTACATCACTAATCATAAATCAGTGAACATGCGTCAAAGAGCCGGTCAAACAGCTGGCATATCGACGTGAAAATAGTTTGACACTCTTATGTTGGCCAGAGATGACCACGGGGATAATTTGGAGAATACTTGTGAAATCTTTGGAAAGAAAGAACTGGTCTCCACGATCAAAGAGAAAAATAAAAAGGGCTATAGCAGTTAGCATGGATATGCCACGTTGAGCATAGCAACAGTTACGAGATGGGGAGGGGGAAGGAGGGGATAGATGGGTGGGCACACTTACAGGGGTGAAGCAAAGACGTTACAATTACAATGTCTTTGGGGTTGAGAGAGAGAGAGAGAGAGAGAGAGGGGGTGGGGAATAGAAGCAATAAGAGAAAGTGAGAGCCTGAGTTGCAAAGGAAAAACAGCGAGAAGGCAGGTAGTGAACAGTGACTCAGGGG
>JAWQUT010000528.1:305694-324406 GCA_033807755.1 Ellobium chinense | reverse complement strand
CTCTCTCTCTCTCTCTCTCTCTCTCTCTCTCTCTCTCTCTCTCTCTCTATTAGCGTCTATTTAGATATTCTTTTTTGTTCTTACCCCGTGTTTTTTCTCAGATTCTTATTCCACCACCCTATTGCTCCTTGCCTTATCCACGCCTCCCCCCTCCCCCCACTTTCTCCTCATCCCTGGAATTGTGCCCACCCAACCCATACTAGGATATATACAGTGTATACCTCATTCCCCTCACTGATAGTGAAGACCGATTGACCGATTCAATTTTTCAAAACTACAAAAGTTTTCACGGGTATTCTATAAAAATGATCCCGTGGTCATCTCTGACCAAAATAAGAATGTCAAAATAAATTTCACGTCGATGTGCCCCCTTTCTGATCTGCTCTTGTAAGCCTTTAGATTGATGACTAGTGACACAACTAGTGCCGCTCCTAAGCACAGAAAGTTTGACTGTGGCGGCATCTAAATTATCTGAAAGTGCTCCTCAAGCAAATAATAATTTTATATTGTCAGAATCTTAGGCCAGTAAGTGCTCACTAAACTACACAGCAGACGACAAAACAAAGGCAGTGCAAACATTAATAAATAGGGTCAGACAGATGTTCCTTTTTCTCAAATATTATTTTATTCTCCCTTTTCTAAGGTTACAGAACCGGGATGAAAGTCGGGCAGTTGTTCACACAGTTTAATAAAAGACTTTTCTCAACGATAAATGAAAAAAAGGCATAATATTTAGAGCCAACAACAGTTATTGCATGTGGATAATTCTCTTTGCATAATGACTACTACTAGCTTGCCTCTCGCTTTCTGACGTCAAGCCTTATTCCCGCGCTGACCGGACGACTAGTCATGGCGGCCCGCAGGGTGTGAAAATCCCGACTTTCAAGCTGCGTTTTCTCGGGAGCGCTTGGGCGAAGGAAATGGGCAAGGGGTTGAAAATTTATGAAAAAATACTATGGATTTTTTAGGCTGTGAAGCAAATAGCTTCCCCTGTCCCTTTAAATACATTTCTTCATCAAACTTCTAGAAGGTCTCAATAACCGATTTCAACAGTCATGACATTTCTAGAAAGGTCGCAATGCGCTGAGGTCAGATATTTCAGTGATTGAGCTGTAAATAATAATATACTCACTAGACCGCTCCAGTCATTACTAACAAGGTCAGGTTTGATAAACAAGTCTCACTACTTACAGGAGAGGGAAGGATAAAAAAAAAAACCACGCCCCCGAAATCTGGGTCACCACCGTTACGGCGCGTGAGCACAGAGTAGACATTACTGAGCATCAGCGGTGCATAAGGGGTGGGGGTAGAAAGACCAATACAAGAAAACGTCACACGACTCTCCCATTATCGGTTGCACATCGAATGACAACTTCATACATCATGAAAGCGTTTTCGTGAATAAACAAAATAATCATCAGGGGCTCCCAGCTCTTACAATCACATAATGATATTAGTTGGCTTGCTCAGTCAAATTAGTTGGCAAATCTAAGCGCAAGCAGATAACAACCCAAGTGACAGGATAGGTCCTTCTGATGTCAGTTGCGTATGAAAACAAATCTGAGCCGTTAAAGTTTTTTCACCTAAATACGATTTGTATGGCGCTGGCAGGCCATAAGGTCTAAAAGCTGGCGTCCTTTGGCCTTTGTTTTCAGACTGACGGCTTTTGCTTTGGCTTTGCATACAATGGAGTGTGCCTAAAATATTGTTAGTCAGGCCAGTTTAAGACGAGCTGTAATTATGTTCAGACTGGTATCTTACCTATAATATCACCAGGAACAACGATGTTTTAAGTAAAACTGATGGATTTAGACAGGAAATGCAAAGTTCGCTCTGCCTGCATCTGCACTGACCACGCGGCTTATTTGGAAATTCAGTACATGTAGCACTACTGAAGGGCATAACGATGTTGAATATCGATTTTATCAATTTGGTAGGCATAGTTACATTTCGATGTTACCGGATAAAGACATCTATTGTTTCGATATGTATTAATATTTGTGATTAAAAATGTAGTGCTCTTTGGAAAGCGTAATCAGTCGAGTCCGCTTAACTCCAATTCGCTGGGACCACCCCAATGAGTTGGAGAAATCAGAATTCGACTAACGATTTCCAAGGCGAATCAACCGTATGCCAGCGAGCGAGCACCCTGGGGAGATCACGAGGGCAATTCAACAGGGGATGTAACTAAAGTTGGCATATTGGGGAAGTATTAATGGGATTATTTCTTTTCATAAGAAATCGCTCTATTAGCTTAATAGATGAAGAGGCCGCCGCTTTTTCCACTTGTTCCCGGTTTTTCAAGATCGTAGAAAGCGTGCTAACGGAAAAGCCATATTTCTCACTATGACATTCTTCGACATCGCACCTATGTCGATTTCCTGGAGCATGTTAATATTCAGTCGATGGAAAGAGTCTTGAGGTTTCTCTTTACGGGATTAGAGGAAGCCATTATTTAGAGGACAAATTCAGTTTAATTCAAGTTGAAAATGATAAAGATGAGTCCACCGTACTCGAGCGAGCGAGCACACTGGGGAGGTCACGAGGGCAGCCTCTTGTTTATTTACCGTCACAGTGCAATGGGCCATATGCGTTGTATACAGTATACACTGCTGCCGAGATGTTTAATTATCGATCGATTTTTCAGCATCGCCGAGCCCTCCCGCATTCTCTTCCCCCTACTGTCTTATCAGCGGTGGTGTAATACACACGCCCCTACTTATTGTTCTGCGGTTAATGGCACTCGTAGTGTCCAGTTTTATTGCCTCTCTCTATCCGCGGTACCGTCTCGTTTGTTTTTCAAGCCGTCGGCGTTGTTTGGTACCACGCGGGGAGGACGCCAGGAGCTGATTTTGCCTCTGTGGCAGCGCTGGGCAGTTTGACTAATCAGAAATGGGCATTAATTACTTCGTCTTATGCAAGGATGATTAATAGACGCAAAGAAGGAAAAAAACTATTATTTCTTTTCCTTTCGAATAATAAGTAATTGGAGGAATCCGATTTCGACATACATGGAACGAACTAATTTCGAAAACTTTTTTGTTATTGAATTGAATAAGCCCTTTTCCTAAAACGATATGTCAATCAATAGTTTTTCAGAGAAAGAGATATTATATCGGTTATCTCTATGAAACACCAATGTCGCACCATTGTGACGTCACAACACGGAAGTGCTGCACAGCCCTAGTTGGCAATGGCGTAACCACAATAGATATCTTGGAGCCGTAGCTCACATCTCGTATACGCAAGAATATCGTGAACAATAATGTTTTTAAAAATGCATTTAAAATTACTCTCCCCCTTTCCGATGAATTGTCATAACTACAGTGTGAATTCCCCGGGGAAAAGTGNAGGGAAACAGCTTTTTAAATGGCGCAGTCTACGAATCGCGTTGTTGGATTTCAAAATCAGACAGATATAGAGAGAGAGAGAGAGAGTGAGTGAGTGAGTGAGAGAGAGAGAGAGAGAGAGAGAGAGATGAAGAGAGAGAGAGAGAGAGAAAGCATGCACCAAAATGCACTGCAGTAGAATACTTTTCGTGGAATAATGAAAGATGAGTGGGAACAGAATCACATCGAGGTGGAGAGGAGGGGNGGGGGGGGGGGGTGAGACAAAGAAATAAGAGGACAAGTATTCTGTCAATTTTATCCGAGTAAATTCCAGGTGGGAATGTGAGAATATTCAGTATTCATTCTCAAATTTTGGTGACATGCACATATTCAATATTGCTTCCTTTAGTATACGCCACTGGCCATTTGAAGCCGCACTGGGACGCACTATATTGGTGAAATACTTATTTTATTTTAGGTCTATGGAAGCCGATTTGCGTCATAATTAGTTTCTTTCATCCCATCAAGGCGAACACTTTCTGGATTTTACTGATTTATAACATTTTTTTAGGTTTTCATGTTACAAGACTTAACTTGAACCAGAAACTGAAAGAGTTCAGGTAACACTAAATAAAGATCTACAAATATGTAAACCTGTATAATATAATGCAGTCTTACTACTATATTTCATTGGGTTTTCTGTCCCCCACCCCTCTTTTTATCTGCTTAGTCATACAGCATTTTAGCGTCTGTGTGTGTGTGTGTGTGTGTGTGTGTGTGTGTGTGTGTGTGTGTGTGTGTGTGTATACAGAGTCTTTAAAGGTAGTCAAACCGAATGCTACTGTCAACGTCACTGTGACTTTATACACATTATTGAATAGTTATATCATCTTTGCATTACCTGTGGTGAATGTGAGGAACCCTTTTTCTTGGGACGAATTCAGCAGGGTAAAGGTATTCCGACAAGTCTGTTCATTGATCGAGCCCTTAGAGTCAATCTGTCATCTTGATGATCTACCAATATCGAATAATCCTGTTGACTGGGCTGTTTGTTTCATATGTCAGAAGAAAACAGAGGAAAACTTAATCTGCCGGCCCCGATCTACACTTGGGGCACCTGGATATACAGGTATATAGGTCTATATTTGACTAAAGACAGTAAAATTTCATGGCCTTGGTATTTACGATGTATCACTTTATCTGTATCAATCTGGCGAAAGAGAAGTTATTGCAAACACATTAGGGAAAACTGCATCTTTTGGCAGAAAATGCTTAGAGATAAGGTCAGCAGCAGAACAAATTGGAAAAGAGAAAACCTAAACTCCAGTTTTCTAAAGATCAGCATGCCATCCAGACCGGGAGAATGAGTAAATAAAAAAGGTAAAGAAAATGTATGCCGTTTCTGTGGACCCATAGCGAGCAGAAAAGGTCTTCGCACCGACCCTTGGATTAGACTACAAAGTCAGACATTATGCCACCATCCTCAAATACTACATCACGCTGAAAAACTTTGCTGCTGGTGACATGACTGCTGCAGTTCCCACTCCACAAAGAATGTCTAAAAAGATATACAGGCAAGCATCAAAAGCTGAAGCTAGCCAATGTGGTCATGAAGATAGAAATGACCATATCTGTCTTGAAATTGCTTTTGCAGAACGTGTGTTCTATACATATAGAGATTTTTTAGCGTGATCAGTGAAAGTTCCAATGTTTCATATGTCCAGCTATAGCAGGAATCCCAGTCGTGTTTGACTGCTCTAGGGGAATGGGAATAGTGCATAAAAATAGACTAAGACAAAAACGAATTGTTTGCCCCAGTTTTCAGGGTTGTGATGCAGTTTGAGGAAAGAACATCAAACTAATCTTCGAGCAATATGTTGATGGTGCTATCAGAGGGACGATGACTATTATTCCTAAACTTTTCTGCTGGCGCAACAAAAAAAAAGTCAATCCCTAATGTTCTCAGCGTCTTAGTCTCCATGATCTTCGAAGAGCCAGCACGCAGTTTGCACGCACTGAAAAGGCAATCCCTTGATACAGGTGCAGCTTCGGTGGACGCTCATCGGGTCAGTTCCCAGTCTGCATTTACAGCTTCACAGCTGATGATAGGCAGTAATTGGAATTTTGGTTGCCGGAAGCATTTTACAAATCGTGATGATATTAGAATCTAAGAAACACCTGTTCTTATTCACTTAGGACTGAAACTACTTTCAGACACAAGAAAACAGAGTCTTGTTAAGTCTTGAAAGAATCATAAGCATTTCTATAGAAATTGCAAACACTTCCTGCTCCTAGTCCTACTTTCAATATCAAAGGATGTATGTCCCATTCACTCAGGCAAACACAAGAAAGTATCAACCAGGACAGAATTAAACATCTGATAAATGAAGTGAGAAAATTGAAGAAAGCCTGCACACTAAAGTCAAAAACTTCAAGCAAAGTTTGCCAAAGGAGTTAGGCTATTCTGTTGCATTGTACTTCTCCTATCCCTGAGAGCCTCTGATGTAACACATACACATGCTTTAGATCTAGGACCTTCAAACTTTTTTTTTTGTCGTCTCACTATTCCCAAGACTGGAAAAAGACATGAAGAGACAACGTTTTGCGTTTCATAATGAAGTAGAAAGTGAACTGAAGACTGATATTACTATAAGGAAGGATGTTTCTATCGCTAAGGACGTTTGAAAGTCACTGACTGATGGAATTTTTAAATAAAAATTCACGGGTGGTAACTACAAGGCGACTCTCAGGTGCCATTGTTCTTAAAGTAAACGTCCCCTTAAAATAGGATACACACATCAAAAATAATTTTCCGTTTTTCAATACTTTTTCTCTCTAAAAATTTTCTGTGCCCCACCGGGTCAATTTTGCGAAGAAAGAGCATCGTTCTCTTAACGTGCACGTATGTAATATGACGCAATAAAGAGAGCTAGAGTTACCGGGTTTGGCCCTTGCGTCTAGAATTACAGTGGAACCCGCTTAAGCGGGACGGCTCCGTTCCCGACAAATCGTCCGTCTTCAGTGGGCGTCCCGCTTAGGCGGACTTATTATTATAACGTGATTTCATAGCTAGTTTGTGTGTTTCATTCAAGTTAAGGGATATCATTACTTGTTGCTAGTGAGGTGTGACCGGAGTCAGATTTAAATTGTATTTGTACTGTTTAAAATATACTTATTGCAGCCTAACTGCATTCTCAGTAGACTTGCAGAGCATATTATTAGTCATTCTTTGCGGGGAACGGAATTTTTGGTGGTTTCAAAGAAGCACCTAAGCCTTCTCACCACTCTTCTTTGAAAATTAAAAAACAATTTCTTTTGAAGACCGAGACATGTCTACATCAGAGGGAGAGAAATAATACATGTTTAAATAAAACTGGAGAGAATATGAAAGGTCTAACATCTCTGAAGTCGAGATGTTCGCCGGCCCCCATTCAAGTGATCAAAAATAATTTGGGATCAAATTTACATGATCGTAAACACCGGCAAAGATAAGCGTCACACTTCTCGCTCCACATCTCGCCAGAGCGCGACGCGAGCGGCGTGTGTCGTAAAGCTTTTACGCAACACAAATGATGGTCATGCCTATGTGAACGGATACACCACGGAACCGCGCAGTCTTAATCCACCTATTGTTAAAAGATCAAAGAGATGCCCTGTGGGACAAACCACTGAGCCGCGCAACGAGGATAGTAATCATTTTAAGTTTTGATACTCAGTAACTCAGTAGTGATATCATTCGGTACTTCAACCCATTTTCTCTCTGCATTGCGTGGAAGGCTGCATTAAAAATGTGTTTTATGATTTTGAAAGTGTAATAAAATATGGTGAAACTGGAAAAAAAAACTATTTCCAATCTGGACACAGGGAGCATTGCTTTGCACATCATTCTGATTGAGAAAGTCTCTTTGGGGTAGTTCATTGGAATGGTATTTAGCTAACATCTCTTTGCGCATATTCTACTTTTGTCTGGGGTGTATTCATAAACTATTTTAACGTTTGGCCTAAAATTAATTCCTGCCGTAAGTCTATTTTGTACAATTGTCTGATGAAGCAAAAGATTGACTTATTTCTTATTGCCTGAACATTGATCGACTTGTTTTTCTGAGGTGTATTCATCAACTATTTTTAAAGTTCGATCTAAATTTAGATCGCCCAATATGGAAGTGATAACGCTTGATATCGATATCTCACTTAAAGAGGATACAATAGAAATAACTCTGCGCGGTTCAGTGGTCGGCGAAGTAAGGTTTAAGGCGGTTTATTACGTCGGCTGCGCGGTTCAATGGTGCAGCCATGTGAACGACAACCCTGGCTGAGTGTTGTGCAATAGCGCAGGTAAGGCTCGTAAGTGTCAATCACTGCCTAAGCTGAAGAAAGGATGAAGTGTTGCTGACAGGGGGCGGGGCTTACTTAATCTTGATCCGTTGATGCTTGCGCGGGTTAAATGACCAGCGGCTAGGATGTCCGCTCTGATTCGTCCATGCGTGCGCCGAAGGGTCAACTGACAGAAGGCTATGGGGAGCTAGTGTTAATCACTTCTCACGTAACATAAGGGGGGTAATCAGGGCTGTCGGTACAAGCTTCTTTGTAACTCTCATGTTTTCAGCTGATTGGCACAGGTAAACAAGCACTGAGACATAGTACGATAGTGACAATTTGCAGCATTCCTGTCAAAAACAGCGTGTATATTACGGAGATCTGGCTCCAAGTCGTCTCGCTTAAGCGGGTTGCCGTCCCGCTCACACGTATAGATTTAAATAGCAAAAATTCCGTTCCCCAGGCATTCGTCTCACTTAAGCGGGCGTCCCGCCCACGCGTGTCTCGCTTAAGCGGGTTCCACTGTATTATTTGTATGACTTTGTAAAAACTGCTCAGTGACGCTACCTCCTCTCCCCACCCACCATAACCCTGAATTTAGAAGTATTGCCTTTACATTCTAAGTGTCTCGATTTTATTTCGATTCTGATACTTATTTCCGGTTAGACATTTCGATACTTTCGACATCCTTTTCGATACTTTCGATACAATTTCGATACGTTTGATATTGTTTCCATACTTTATTGATGCTTTCGATAACTTTTGATAACATTAGGCTTAGTTATGAGAAGACAATATGGCTAGTCTGGGAATGAGGATCGAAATTAATTTAGATACATTCTGATACCCGTCGATCCCTGCCGCTTTGCACTGGGAGGAAGAGTAGCTAGTTTCGGACTGAGGATCGAAATTAATCTCGATACTTTCGATACTTTCTAATACCGCTAGGCTTTGTGCTGGGTCTTAGGAGAGAAACTGGATCGAAGGAGATTTCGGAATAGGGCCTGATATCGATACTTTTGATATCGCTTTGTTGCTGTAGGCTTGTTTTTTTCAGCGTCTTACGAACTGTTATTAAGGGGACGTGCGGCAGAACTAGGTGATTTTTATTAATAAAGGGAACTTTGTCATTTTGGGGTGAAAAATGGTCACGTAGGGCCAGGAAGGAAGATAAACTGGGGTTTTTCGTAATTTCCTCCCTCCGTTGCTATGGAAACGCCAATTGTTTGGCCGCCATATTGGAAAATATGGATGACTTTTGCATAACTTTGAACCCTTCGATCTGGAGAACAATACATGGTAGGATGTTAGTTTTTTTTTTCCTTTGAAAGATCACTTTATTTAAAATAGAATATCACGGGCTTTCTTTGATTTCTTGGATAGTTTTTTTTAATAATTTTTTTTTAAAATGTCATAAAAAAACAGTGAAAATTTTGAAAATTTTCAACTTTAAAAATTAAAAAAACACACCCAAAACACAAGATATCGAAAAAAGCCCACGACATTCTCAAAACAGCGGCTTGGAGAGTTGCTATGCAAAATTTTATGTAAATTGGACCAGAAAAAAGTCAGATCGAACGGATAGAGTGACGAAAACTGTGATTTTGAGATAATTTACGATAAAGATTACCCGATAGGTGCATTTGATAAAGGGTAGTCATTTCCTTTTGCATCAAACTACACTTTTTGAGACAGGTATCATGAAAATAACTTCAGGATTCGATAAAGGACATGTTGCTGTTTAAAAAACTGCCTTAAACTCATTTTACACAATTTTACACAATTTTACCCCTACAGGGTGCCGCACTTGCCCTTAAGGATCGGGTAAGGATCAGATTTTACTTTCCACGCCTTTTATACTTGACATGTCCTTGTATCGGGTTAGATATGAGAAGCCATGAGTAAGGATATTTTAAAGACAGTTGTTTATCCGCTGGGTGTAGGGTTGGGGTCAGATAAACTTCATCGCTGAAATCGAAAGCATTCGTGTTGTCAAGAAACTCCAGAACTTAAATCCCGATTTCCTGTCGAAATTTCTAAGTACCGAAAAAATCGATACTCAGAAATTACACTGCCCGTCACTAGCATGTACACAATTTTATTCCGATTGCTGATACTATTATGTTTAGGATTACTCTCCCTTGATTAATGTGAAAAGGTCATCGAATATCACACCATCCCAACAACTGTAAATCAGTAGCACTTTAAAGTCATTAAACTAATTAGCATTGAGGAGGTGACACACAAACCGTACACTTGATATGTATGATGTGTGTGTTTCTCTCTCTGGAAACTCATTATCTGGTATAATAAAATACCAATGTTCCAAATGTATCCTTTTAAACAGAGTATCCAGATCTATTATATCATACGATAAATTTCGTGACATGGAGAATGCCGCCAGGAAGGCACAGAATGCAGTCCAAAAATCACAAATTCTGTCTTTTGGATGTTTGGCAAGTGACCAGATCAAGGTTTAGACGTAAAAAATGTTTTTAAAAAAGCACCAAGAATTTAAATTGGTCATTTCCTCGATCGTACTCTAGCAGGTTCGAAACATGGCATTCTCACACTGGTTAGCGAGACGCAGTGAACGTGGGTGGGTACACAGGCTAAAAGATTTACAGTGTTTACTGTGTAGTACACAGTAGGCTAATTGGAAAACTGAAAGTGTGAACTCACACAAAATACTGTAAACCCAATAATATCTATTCAATTCATGGTATAATGACTGCATACCAAACCTACTACTAAGTACCTACTACTATAATGATTGTTTCTTTAATCAAGCCTGCTCTCTATTTGCTGCAAACATCTCCGCCCCGTACCTTGAATCTGTAGATACACTAGGTCAACGAAATAACCGGTTAAATTGTGGGGTCCAAATAATAGAGGGCACTTCATTAATATAATTATTTGAGTCGTTAAAGCACGTGTGTTTGTTTGTGTGAGTGTGGGGTAGGGGGGGGGGAGGAAGGAAGGAAAGGCGGCTTAGGATCGGGTGTTGTGTCTATCAATAGTGCCGTCAAAGAGTCCAGGGAAAAGGGAGGGAATTATAAGGTTAAGGGTTCTTGTGATGACATGCTGGTCCTGAAGATGGTTTCATGTACGCAAGCCTTTCAAGAGTAACAGGAGTCTTTTCACGCTAATAAAAGGTCGCATGCCATTGTTTACCTCAAAGCAGTTCAGTAGAGAGATTACGTGTTTACCGTGACACCTTGCTTCAATAATCGTACTCGCTATGAGACTGTGGGGCGTCGTATAGAGTTTAAGACAAGAACAACGCCTTGTGAACATGAGGACTGGGGTTAATGAGGCCTTTTAGAGGGAGACATGGTGAAAAGACATGGTCTCTCTTATTTTGCAGATATTCTGACAATATCACATTATTGTAGTAATATATATAATGTATATATAGTTTTTATATGTATGATAATATGTATAATAAATATACTTAATAGTAGATTAAACAAGTACCAGGACTAAAAGATCTACTGTTTTATTCTGCAGGGCTGCATCATTATCTCGCTCGAGACTGTCCCACACGATCTGTCTGTCATTCTTTAACACACCCCTGACCAGATTAGTTCAGCAGTCAAGGTAAGATACTTGTTTTGGAAGTGTGAAATGTGTGCTGGGGGCTAAATCATACTACAACATAACTTCTGTTATTATTATATTATTATATAACGTTTTACTGCACATAAACAAGGCTATGGGAAAAAGAGGATCATGTACATATCGATGTGTATTTACTTTGAGGAGATCATATAACCCAGACAGTTAATGCGTGCTAAAATGTTTTAGCTGACGTGGGAATTTGGATTTTCTCTGGTCTAAAACTTTGACTCTGCATTTTGTCACAGTCATACGCAGTTTGCCTGTCTCACCTGAGTGGGTTTTTTCAGCAGAGGGAAAAAAAAAAACAACGTTGTATTAAACAAACGTAATAACAATAACAAGAGTAACAGTTATCTCATCCAGTTCAAGTACATTACATGGTACATTAAATACTTCAAGAATCGAGGGCACTTTCTGAAATTAGTAATGTGTTCTCTGCATTCAAATTCACTTCATGATTTTACAGATGTTTTCTTGAAGTCTAACACTCTAAGTATGTAAAAAAATCCTTGAAAATTGCTGTATTGGCCGTCTGTAATATTTCTTTGATCAAATGTCTTCCTTTCTTCCTTAAAATCAGGGCAACAAAGTAAAAGATGGAGCTTATCTCCACAATCACTGTGACAAACTTGACAAAATCTTTCAGAATGATTAATTCCATTGTAACGTGCAGTGTCTACATAAAGTGTAAATGGTTAGCCGTCCGAAATGTTTATCACAAAAATATGTTGCTGAGCTCATTAAGTAAAAACAAAATTCCATTTTCCACATTGTTCCTTCAGATTTTTGAAAATGTATCGTCCATATTTGATTATATATATATATCCTGTCCTCTGGAGAATGTTAAATATACCTCTTCTCCATTATTTGTGATCTGCATTCCCAGCGGCGTTTACCGTATAAATTATGTTCAACAAACAGTGAGATAACTTTTGTAGTCGACTTGTGATTATCTTTTCCCAGTACACAATCATTCGTTTCTGAAATTCAAAGGTAAGCAGCTTTCCCAGCTCACCATAATATACCAGTATATATCACGTATATGGGGGTGAAAGCTTTCATTCGGAACATTATCATATCATATTTAAGGCGGAATTTTTCTAGCACTGATAAGTCTCATATTTCAGCCCCATACAACAATATCGCTCAATACAGTTCGTGAATAATCTGATATGACAAACCAGTGGAACAAAGTTGTGATTGTAACGATACAGAAGAGAATATGTTACTTTTTTTAGCCTTTTCAGAACCGTCTTTCATTGCATCTAGGAATCTCCCTTTTTCGCCTGCTCCTATTTATCACTTCAACTACCTGACCATATGTAAAGATTCTACGCTCTGTATATATTTTCCAGATATTACACCACCGCAAGAAAATAATGCCAATCTCAAACTTTGGTATTGTTTTTACCCACTGACTTTATGACTTACTATTCTGAGACATTTGATGAATGTATATTATAAGGCTGTAGCAAGCATGCAAAATATCCCAGTTTGTATTTGTCTGTCTCTGAAAAGATAGCAATCTACCTATGACTGTTACTTTTTTATCTAATTTGTGGAATGCAATGCATCAACATGGAAGAATAATGTATATGTGCCCGCGTGCGTACATGCATGCCTAGGCCCGCGGGTCAGGACAGGCCATTGGTGTCTTTTACTCCCATTTGTGCTAATGTAGTGAGAATAATACAGTGTCCAGTCCAAGTTTTCTGTTGATAATACAATCCCCTCTGACGGCACAATCGGGAGACCTGTAGTCTAAATTATTCATGAATCATTCCTAAGTTTATTGGTTGAACATAAGAAGTAAATAATACGCAAGCACTTTTGCCATGACAAGAAATTTTGTGTAAATCGTAAAGCGCGCCTTTTTCAAAAGTAGATCTAGATAATAGAATAATGATACTTACACGGTTACACCAAGGTTTTTCTCTGAGGCTCGGCAACTTTTAGATATGAAGCCAAAGCTGTGATGAGCGACAACACTTAACTTACTTCCCAATGCTTCAGTGGTGTATCTAGGGTATAGCAGGTATGGCAAATGCTCTGGGGAGAGGAGGTAGCGTCACTGAGCAGTTTTTACAAAGTCATACAAATAATATTCTGATAACTGTAAGAAGGAAAAAAAGTCTTCAGATGTATCGTCTGTTTTTTAATTGTCATGGGTTATCAACACCAGGATGGCCAGATTATTACACCACTTCTATAAAATTAAAAGGTGAAACTACTCTGCCGGGAATAACATGACCAGATAAGCCCTACCTCACAATACCATTATCAGTGAGAATCAGCAGTAAGACCATTCTCCCACCCTGCTGATGCGCAGCTGTAATTTTCATGTAATGTCATAATTTGTTAACTAAAATGTTAAAGGGACAGAGGAAGCTATTTGCTTCACAGCCTAAAAATCCATAGTATTTTTTCATAAATTTCCAACCCCTTGGCGCATTTCCTTCGCCCAAGCGCTCCCGAGAAAACGCAGCTTGAAAGTCAGGATTTTCACACCCTGCGGGCCGCCATGACTAGTCGTCCGGTCAGCGCGGGAATAAGGCCTGACGTCAGAAAGCGAGAGGCAAGCTAGTAGTAGTCATTATGCAAAGAGAATTATCCACATGCAATAACTTTCGTTGGCTCTAAATAGTATGCCTTTTTTTCATTTATCGTTGAGAAAAGTCTTTTGTTAAACTGTGTGAACAACTGCCAGACTTTGATCCCGGTGCTGTAACCTTAGAAAAGGGAGAATAAAATAATATTTGAGAAAAAGGAACATCTGTCTGACCCTATTTATTAATGTTTGCACTGCCTTTGTTTTGTTGTCTGCTGTGTAGTTTAGTGAGCGCTTACTGGCCTAAGATTCTGACAATATAAAATTATTATTTGCTTGAGGAGCACTTTCAGATAATTTAGATGCCGCCACAGTCAAACTTTCTGTGCTTAGGAGCGGCACTAGTTGTGTCACTAGTCATAAATCAATCAAAAGGCTTACAAGAGCAGATCAGAAAGGGGGCACATCGACGTGAAATTTATTTTGACATTCTTATTTTGGTCAGAGATGACCACGGGATCATTTTTATAGAATACCCGTGAAAACTTTTGTAGTTTTGAAAAATTGAATCGGTCAATCGGTCTTCACTATCAGTGAGGAGAATGAGGTATATCCTAGTATGGGTTGGGTGGGCACAATTCCAGGGATGAAGAGAAAGAGGGGGGAGGGGGGAGGCGTGGATAAGGCAAGGAGCAATAGGGTGGTGGAATAAGAATCTAGGAAAAAACACGGGGTAGTAACAAAAAAAGAATCTAATAGAGAGATAGAGAGAGAGAGGAAGTGAGAGAGAGAGAGAGAGAGAGAGAGAGAGAGAGAGAGAGAGAGAAAAGCCAAGATGCTTTTATCCCCCTCTCCATCATTGGTCTACGGTTCTGACATTCTCTATAGTAACTGTTCTTTGCTCAATGTGGCATATCCATACTATAGCTAACTATATAACGGGAATAATTTGGATAAGAGTGTCACATTATTTTCACGTCGATATGCCAGCTGTTTGACCGGCTCTTCAACGCATTTATGACTAACACCGCCCCTAAGCGCAGAAAACACTGCCTGAGACAATAGTTAGCTGTCAATCAAATCATATCCTGCTGTGCAACATCTTAAAAAACTATGTGCCCCTCAGGCAAATGATAGAGAATGTCAGAACCGTAGACCAATGAGAGCTCATTAATTAAAGAATACAAAGGGAAAACGGCCCAGACAACCATACATAAGCTATGCATACATTAATAAAGCGACTCACTCAGTGCCCAGGTAGATGCTTCTTTTATCCAATATTCATCCTGCTTTTTCTAAGATTACAGCATTGCAATCAAAGTCAGGCACCTGTTCACAGTCTTCAACAAAAGACTTAATGATCATATATAAAAAAAGGGCATAAAATTTAGCACCAAGGAAAGTTATTGTATGTGGATAATTCTCTTCGCACAACGACTATTAGCTCGCCTCTCGCTTTATGACGTCACGCCTTATTCCCGCGCTGATCAGATGACCAGTTATGGCGGCCCGCGCGGTGTGAAAATCCCGACTTTCAAGCTTCATTTTCTCGGAAGCGCTCGGGCGAAGAAAACGTGTAAGGGGTTGAGAATTTATGAAAAAATATTGCGGAATTTTAAGGCTGTGAAGCAGATAGCTATCCCTGTTCCTTTAAGGAGCTAGACCTGTACTTTTGAACTGATATTATGGTAAAGTAATCAAAATGACGAGTGTCAGGTTTGACAGGAGCGCAAGTCAATACTTGCCACAGGCGCTACTTTCCGTAGATAGGCCACTGCAATGCATCTCATTTCGTGTCTTGTATGTAAGTCATACCTATACATCGTTTTGCTATTCCTATTAATGTTTACTCTTACCCCGACTTGTGATCATATTTATATGCTTGGGCCGACAACTGGTACTCTCTCTCTTTCTCTCTCTCTCTTTATCCATCCATCCATCCATCCATCCATCCATCCATCCATCCATCCATCCATCCATCCATCCATCCATCCATCTATCTATCTATCTATCTATCTATCTATCTATCTATCTATCTATCTATCTATCTATCTATCTATCTATCTATTCTATCATCCTTTTTCCCTCTCTCGCTTTGCTTTCTTTGGAGATGTGATATATTTGTTAGGTGGCCAAAAGAGAAAAAAAAAAGTTTCTCAATTTTAATGTTAATTATTTCAATAAATCAGAATTTATGTCGCTGAAATTCAACATACATATGAAGAGCGTTTTTCCAAAACTCGGTCTGTGGTGTCTGAATATATATTTGAAATAAAGGGAAATAACATTAAGGAAGCTGCTCTTCACACATACATTTTTGTATAGGGTGCTTCAGAACGCTGCTCGCTGAAACAGAGTCCCCCAAACGATCTATTTTTAGCCGCGCCGTCCGAACCGGCGGCTGACTGTTACCTTCATTTATGGGTGAAAGGTCAGGTTCGTGCTGCCTTCGATGTTGACTGTTACTACTACTAGTATTACTGATTATGCTGCTAGGCGTAACCTAGAAGTTTGTTCAACCAATGCCTCGGAACAAGCATTGCGCTTAGAGTACTTGCCACTTGAACATAGGAAAGAACATTGTCAAGATCTGGAGAGAGTATTTTTATCTCCTTTTTCCGAAACTTTAGAAATTTCCGAAATACCACTAATTTACAACCATGCAGTCAAGAACTTTTTGATAATGGTGCTACGCAGTCAAGAACTTTTTGGTAATGGTGCTAAAATCAGCAGAATTTTACAGAATTCCTGCTGACCAAACAAAAAAAAAATCAAGTCTATGATTGATGGTTGCAGCAGCTAGTAGTTATTCTGTGCAATGCAGCGCAATATCAGTGAACGAGTAAATGAGCTGGGGAAAACTTCAATAGTTATGTCGGATGTTCTTGCCTAATCTAGACTGTAGAAATAGAGACTTATCAAAATAATACAGTATATGTATATTACCACTCATAAACGCGTACACATTCATCTATCCACAAATCCACAAACACAGACACGCACATTAAAATGTATATACACACACACTTGTACCACGCTCACACACCTGCAAAGTCATGCCCATACATTTTACAATAAAATCCCATATAAAACATGCCATTGGTGTACTTGTTATTGGGGTATACTTGACATACTTGTTAATACATGCCTCATTAAATTAAATGATAGAATGATAATGAATCCGTGCACGTGTAAGGGGTTGAAAATTTATGAAAAAATACTATGGATTTTTTAGGCTGTGAAGCAAATAGCTTCCCCTGTCCCTTTAATCAGCTGCATGTAGGAGAAGAGGAAGGGGAAGTTATTTCCCAAGAAGAATTTATGTTTTTTTTAATGTTTGTTTGTATGTTTCATAAAGTCAGAAACCTCCTTCATAAAAAAGTAAATCTACCCCAAAGTGCTCTCCCCAACCAAAGATTTTGGGAATCAGCTACATTGCACTATAAAATAGGCAACGTGGCAACATCAGGACTGGGCTTGTGAATGGAGGTACAGTATATGTGTGGTGAGACTGTTCATGTGGCTCTCTGTTGTCAGCAACAGTGTCAATTATTGTCGAACAATGAGGCCCTTGATAATAATGAATTTGACTAAATGCTATAGAATAGTGTCTTGTTTTACCAATAATTTATGTTGTTTTTGTTCCGCATCACATTAAACCGCAATAGGTAAAAGTACCACAAATCAAGCGGAGACCTTGATTAGCAGCTCTTCTTGACCAGGCGGTGAAATTTCCTTGCTTTCATTGAGTTTTTTTTTGTGAGGCCACTCCACTTTGACTCTAGGGGTGTCCAGGTTCTTCTTTATCCCTTTAATCAGTGAATAGAGCAGAGAAAATTTGAGGGGTATCAGGTTCTGAACGTGGGTCAAAGTAAGAACAGGCCTGACAAAGAGCAAATAAATAGGATTCGGCGGTGTTCTTGTTTAACTTGCCACGAAGGCCAAGGTCGACCAAGGCATTTTCGGCTGGTAATCAGTGATTATTTGATTACATGGAACCTTCGCCCCTGTGCTGCTCACATGCTGTAAATTAGGAAGGCACGGTAGTTGCAGGAGAAAAAAAAGGGGCGAAGCAGCTCATGAGTATTTGAGATTACAGGACAAGGCATATGGGTTGTACAGATTTCTATCGTAGCTCTGTCGGACAGTGGCTTACGCATCGGTATACATTTTCTACATTCGGAGTAGTCGGTATCTTCCGTGGTCAGGCTTGGGATAGCCTTGGAGTTGTAGAAGGCTTGTTAATGTTAATGTTAACAGATGACGTTGATTTTGAGGGTTTAATGTACACTGTATTACCTGCCCAACTTTTTGAGGTGCATGATCTTGCCTTTGCAGCAATGTATTTCAGTATTACTGCTTTTGAGGTTTGGGATGCTACCTGTACATATTGTATTACACAATTATCTGAGTAGCAGAAGCACTTTCTGTTATTGTATTGTGTCGTATATCCGACAGGAACTGCACACCTAGGAAGATGTTGGTGTGGTATTACTGGTTTGATCTTGACGCCATTATTCCTCAGGTTGATTGATGCAATTTTGAAGTCATAGTGTATTCACAGAATGTGTTCATGTTCGTACATTTTTATTATGTTGACGACATGTTGAGTGTTAGCGCTGTTGTACAGTATCTCTTTTGTTTTTCTTGGAGTCCACCCTAAGATATGTTTGCAGGCGAAATCGAAGATGACTTCGTGCTTTAAAAAGGGGTGAGTAAGGGTTCTGTCTCAGTACTTTTCAACTCCTTACCCGTTTCCTTCGACAAAGCGCTTCCGAGAAAATGCAGCTTGAAAGTCGGGATTATCACACCGCGCCGGTGTGGCGTGGTAGAATGCCCCCCTTGTGAAATGCCCCCCGGGCATTCTACAATGTGGTAGATCGCCCCCCCCCCGGGC
>JAWQUT010000528.1:292332-302381 GCA_033807755.1 Ellobium chinense | reverse complement strand
CTGAAGTGATTTTGTGTCTGAGGTTCAGCTTGTCACAGAGCATATCGTTCAGTGAATTGACAAACTCTCTACTCTCTATAATCGACTCAGGACAGCCAAATCTTCCAATAATAGTCTTGAGAATCTGCATTGTGCTCTAAGCACTTTTGTCTTCGAGAGGATACGCCTCCGTCCTCTTAGTTGTATATTCTGTCATGACCATAATGTATTTGTTGCCTTTATTTGTGGTGGGCAAAGGTCCAATCAAATCCATACCCCATTGACCGAATGCATTGTTGCGTATGGGCACAGGGTGCAGATGTGATGATTTTTTGGGAAGTTTGTTACTTGTGAGGCATGTGACACAGTCACCACAATAGCTCTTCACATCTTCAAACATGCCTCTCCAGTAGTACCTGTCAGCAATTTTTCCATAAGTCTTGTTGACTCCAAGTTGACCGCCCACTTCACTCGCATGTACACTGTGTAATATCATTTCTAGCTCCTCTTTGTGGGGTACTTTGAGGAGTATAGTGCTGCCGTATTTTTTGTGAACTTGTTTAAAAATTTGCTCATCCTTTGCAATGTAATGTGCCCAACGGCGCCTCATATCTCTCTTGGCTTCTTTTTGCTTTTCCTTAGGAAGGGACTCTATCCTTTCCCGTTAGAGTCCCGGAAATGGTTTAGGCCTATCTGTCATCAGATTTCCATCAAAATTATTTGGATAAACAGTAAAGATTCTTACAATGTATTTGATTTACATTGTGTTTTTTTTTCTTAGTCTTATATAGCTGGATTGCTGAATACCATCAAAGATTATTAATGCAAAATAAAAACAGTAAACTTCACAAAAACTATCCCGTTAGCAGTTTTTCAGTGAATGAGTCTAGTGCATATTCCTACAGGGTTACTAAAATGTCATGACTAGGTCTTTTTTCTTTCTTACTTTTCATTCATTGATATGAGCTTTATGACTTCAAACGGTCCCTCTAAAACTTGCGTAAATATTGAGCATGTTAACTTGTACACTACTGTACTGAACCCTGTAAACATTGTCATATTAACAGTACAGCTGTGAGGCAGGATAGCTCAGTTGGTAGAGTACTTTCCCCTCCCCTCCCCTCTCCCTAAAGGGGACTGCAAAATACACTTTTAACAACAAAAAAGGGGGGGCAAAATACCACGGGGGGCAATCTGCCACATGTAATGGGGGGCATTCTACCACGAAGGGGGACATTCTACCACGGAGGGGGGCATTCTACAATCTCACACCGGCCGCCATGACTGGTCGTCCGGTCAGTGCGGGAAAAGGGCTTGACGTCAGAAAGCGAGAGGCAAGCTAGTAGTCATTATGCAACGAGGATTATCCTCATGCAATAACTTTCGTTGGCTCTAACTGTTATGCCTGTTTTGTTTTTTTTATTTATCGTTGAGAAAAGTCTTTTGTTAAACTGTGTATACAACTGCCCGACTTTGATCGCAGTGCTGTAACTTTGGAAAGGGGAAGATAAAATAATATAAAAAGGAGCATCTGTCTGACTTTTTGAGTCTATTTATTAATGTTTGCACTGCCTTTGTATTGTTGTCTGCTGTGTGATTTAGTGAGCTCCCACTGGCCTAAGATTCTGACAATATAAATTTATTATTTGCTCGAGGAGCACTTTCAGATAATTTAGATGCCGCCACAGTCAAGGCTTACAAGAGCAGAAAAAAAAGGCGGATACATCAACATGAAATTTATTTTGATCTTCTTATTTCGGTCAGAGATGACCACGGGAGCATTTTTATAGAATCCTCTTGAAAACTTTTGTAGTTTTGAAAAATTGAATTGGTCAATCGGTCTTCACTATCAGTGAGGGGAATGAGACAGATCCTAGTATGGGTTGGGCGGGCACAATTCCAGGGATGAAGAGAAANGGGGGGGGGGGGGGGGATAAGGCAATAGGGTGGTGGAATAAGAATCTAGGAAAAAACAAGAGGTAAGAACAAAAAAAAACTAGACGCTAGCGGAGAGAGAGAGAGAAAGAGAGAGAGAGAGAGAGAGAGAGAGAGAGAGAGAGAGAGGGAGAGGGAGAGAGAGAGAGAGAGAGAGAGAATGAGTGAGAAAGAAGCCAAGATGCTTTTGTCCCCTGAGTCACTGCTCACTACCTGCCTTTTCGCTTAGCAACTCAGGCTCTCACTTTCTCTTATTGCTTCTATTTCCTCTTTCTTTCTTTCTTTCTTTCTTTCTCTCTCTCTCTCTCTTTCTCTCTCAACCCCAAAGACATTGTAAATGTAACGTTTTTGCTTCATCCCTGTAATTGTGCTCACCCATCTATTCCCTCTCTCCCCCTCCCCCACCCCATCTCGTAACTGTTGCTATGCTCATAATGGCATATCCATGCTAACTGCTATGACCCTTTTCATTTTTCTCTTTGATTGTGGGGACCGGTTCTTTCTTTCCAAAGATTTCACAAGTATTCTCCAAATTATTCCCGTGGTCATCTCTGGCCAACATAAGAGTGTCAAACTATTTTCATGTCGATGACAGCTGTTTGACCGGCTCTTCGACGCAGGTTGACTGATTCATGACTAGTGAGGCAACTAACACCGCCCCTAAGAGCTGAAAACACTGCCTGAGACATAAGTTAGCTGTCAATCAAATCCTATCCTGCTGTGCAACATCTTAACAACCAATGTGCCCCTCAGAATGTCATAACCGTACACCAATGAGAGCTCATTAAACAATACAAGGGGGAAAACGGCCCAGACAACCATACATAGGCTATGCATACATTAATAAAGCGACTCACTCAGTGCTCAGACAGATGCTTTTTTATCCAATATTCATCCTGCCTTTTCTAAGATTACAGCATTGCGATCAAAGTCGGGCACTTGTTCACAGTCTTCAACAAAAGACTTAATGATCATATGTGAAAAAAAGGCATAAAATTTAGCACCAAGGAAAGTTATTGCATTGTGGATAATTCTCTTCCCACAACGACTACTAGCTTGCCTCTCGCTTTATGACGTCACGCCCTTTTTCCCACGCTGACCGGACGACCAGTTATGGCGGCCCGCGCGGTGTGAAAATCCCGACTTTCAAGCTGCATTTTCTCGGGAGCGCTCGGGCGAAGGAAACGTGTACGGGGTTGAAAATTTATGAAAAAATATTGTGGATTTTTAAAGGAAGACTGCACCGTCCCACAGACCATATTAAATCATACTATACCCTATTATTCCAATAAAACAGTCTTTCAAGTGTCTGTCATAATGATATAACGCCTCTGCTGGCCCCAGACAACCCACAGGGTTACATTATCCGATGCCCGAATTGTTACAATCACTGCGCGCGTGGCGGCCATAAGCTTACGTCAGTTACGTTCTTGCCACATGGCCAAGCTGTCTAGCCAGTGCTCTGCGGACGGGTGATAGCATGTTAGTATGAATGTTTTAATTTCTCTATGAACAGTAGATATGCCAAATAAAATCATGCTGAGGCAATAAAAATGCAGAATACTTTTTCTGGCTTACACTATCAAACTTTACGTTTGAATTTGGAATACCAGAACCTTAATTAAAAGCTGAATAATACAATGTCAGGTAGAGGTGTCTGTACCTGCTGGAACGTAAGTGACGTCAGCGTTTTTGCCACGGGCTTCTGCTGATCAAGGAATGGGGAATAATTCTGGACGCAAGAGCCAAACCCGGTAACTCTAGCTCTCTTTATTGCGTCATATTACATACGTGCAAGGTAACAGAACGATGCTCTTTCTTCGCAAAATTGACTCGGTGGGCACTATAGATAACTTTTTAGAGAGAAAAAAAATATTGAAAAACGGAAAATTATTTTTGATGTGCGTGGCCTACTTTAAGGCTGTGAAGCAGATAGCTACCCCTGTTCCTTTAATCCTCGCCCCTTGCTTATTGTCTCCCCCTGACCATCCTTTTGCCTCAGTTACGCCACAATGCACGTGGCCTGTACGTTTGACCATCTCTGACTCAGGGTCATTGGGTCATGGCGCGGACAGCGTGGGGTGCTCAGCTCTTTGTTTTCATTGGCTTGAATTTAAAAAAAAATTGTTAGTGGTTACGCATTCTTAGTTTTGGAGGGATGGCCAACCTCTAGGACTGGGGGAGTGCGTGGCCAGCTAGCGATGAGGAAGCCACTCTCCGGTGAGCTGGAACACCCGTCGTCCGCCACGCCTTGACAGTTTACCCTTGAGAAAAAAGGCTTAGTATCTTGTTTGTTTGTTTGTTTGTGTGCTTGCCTGTTTCTAAATTGCTTAGGATTTTATAACTGCTAAAGTCCTAGTAGAGATATTGTCTGAGAAATGTTTCATTGGTTTCGATGACTGTAATAGGATAAGTCTTTTTGTTGAACTTTGGAACATTCATGTAATAACTGAAGTACTGAAGTAGTACTGTACTAGTAGACTGCTGATGTTGGGCTATGTCGAAGGACAGCACCGCAACGTCACGATAATGACACAGTTCATTTAGTCATAGACAGGTCATGAACTATATCGATATTTCGACTAAATCGGTGCTGTTGTTAGAGAAGGCCTGATGTTGAGTAAGTCTAACTTGCTTTTTAAGTACCGTATTTGTAATGATGCTTTTCAGGAAACTTGGATTTATGATTGTAGTTTAGATTTGATTTTTATGTGTATCATGACTTTCTATTTGCAGAGTAAGGACCGCATTGGCAGCGTTCATGTATACTGCGAAGAAACTGGGTTGCACGTTTTGATTTAGACCTTGAAAAAGTTGAAGAAACGTTTGGTTTGCACATTTGTTGTATACCTTGAAGAACCGTTGCTTGTATTGAGCAAAAACGTTTATTGCGTACTGGAACGCATGTGTTACAATTATACTGAGAAGAAACGTTTTGTTTGTACAAGAAAGAAACGTTTTGTTGGGTTGTGGACTCCAATGTAGTAATAATAAAGTTCAAATTGTGTACCGTGTGAACTGGAGTTGTTTCTTCACTGTTTGATGGAGTGAACTTCTGTCTTCATCGTGACTGTGACTGGGGTGCCTGATTCCCTTCCTAAGCCTCATACCCTAACTTAGGGACTTATTATTGACCACCATCATCACCCCAGCGTTTTGGGGGACCTGTATTTCATCCTCACTCTCCTTTCCAATGCCAGATTTCATTGTTTACACTATCAGCTCAACCTAGGAATGTATTTAATCTTTGCCTGAATTGGCGTCACAGACTTCTTCACCTCTACACATATGCAGAAACACAAACGTACCTCGCATTTGCAAAAATTAGTCACACTACAATGCGAATTAACCTCTCATTGAAACTCATTGTCGCCGCTGTCTAGCCAGTCTATCATCTAAACTCTGAAATGTCTCCAGTAATTCACTAATGGAGTGAATAGGGACAGTACTGGGTTTTTATTTAGTTCAGTTCGGTCTTTGATTTATCATTCTTTGTAACAAAGTGTAAATCCCATCCACATGGCTGGCTTTCGACCACTGTCTAACCTATGACCTTTGCCTTGACCTGCAATGTCAAGACTAACCTCACGCTAGAGGTCATGAAAGCCTCCATTGTGTAAACCAGTCGAAGATTGCCTCCCCAGCCAGTTAAAACACACTCTTTGGTACTACTGCAACAGCGCTGTAACAGTGCGATTAGTCACATAGCTGTGCAGTTTATGTTGTTGTTGTTGTTCCCGCGGAATGCAGAACGTGAAAAGACGAGGAGAGTATGGTTTTTTTTTTTNGGGGGGGGGCGGATTTGAGAAGAGAGAGATGCTGGTAGGTAGTGGCCAGACATCGAGAAATGTACAGAGAAGAATGCCTTCGAATCAAGCAAACTGCTTTTAATTTCAACAGAAATGTTGCGTCGGTACTATTTTAAACCTAGGGTCTGATACTGAATGCGTGATGAAGACTGAGTGATGTTACGGAAAGTTGAATAGTCCATTTTGATCTATACAGTGAAACTTTGCTATACCACCAGCATGGGACTCTGCCAATATTGACGTTATAAAAATATTGGCGGTATACACAGGTGTCTACAAAACAACGTAGTTTCCTCGTCTTAAACCCCTAAAAAATCCACATATCTAATTTGGCCATCCTAACGACCACTGTTTTCATAATGGAAGGAATTCCAAGTCCATATTAATATCATTGAGTATTTTATGACCCAAACTAAGAATTAAAGACAGTCATGCGATAAGGAGAGGGAAGGGATTTGCGGTTGTATCTCCCTCGTCCCCCTTCCTCCCCCTCCCCCCTTTCCGTTACCCCTGGATTCCTCAAATAATCGTTGCAAATATATATTAGTTATACTTGCCTCGGGTCAGTTTACCTACTGTATATTTTCATTCAATATCCTGTATTCCACTGAGATGTCGAGGGATTTGTTGTATTTCCTCATTGTGTCATGACAGAGGTTGAAGTCAGAATTGTCTCATAAGTGAATAAGGGCGCCATTTTGATTATGAGATCGATACCTATGTTGACTTATTAAAACAAATTAATAGGTCAACATTTTAAAGGCAAAACTTGCAATTGTAAAGATGCACAATGACAATATTTTTCGTTGTTGTTTTTTGGATAGACTACGCCATACAATATTTCCCCAGTACTTTGAGAAATGTGAACAATGACTTAGGCCGTGTTTGTAAAGGAGTGCTGAATTACTATTCTGGAAGAAATCAGAGTTTTCAGGAATATTGCCGTCGTCGTGTGGTATCAAGGTCGTATGGCAAGTGGCACCACTGTTTATGGGAACACAGATCAAATAGAATCCACGGATCCACATAATAGAGAAATTATTGTTTTCACAATGGTATGGTCACATTCACCGAGCTCGCAAGTGGAATAGAGACAGAGNACCAAAAAAACCTGAGTCCCCCCCCCCAAAAAAAAAATACAGTACCATGTGTACGTGCGCCTTATGGTTAATATTACGGTGTAATTTGATCATGGTGAAAACGTTATGGCTCTAATATTTGATTTCACTTGCTTATACACACAGATGGACGACACCTCCGCCATCTTTACCCCGCACAGTGATGATGAATCATCTCCACTCAATAAATCCAAGTGTGGTAGGCATTTTCACTCTCTTGCTCTCAATCAGTGCTGGGCATACTCGAGTAAAAGTACTCGATTACTGTGTATATATATATATCCATTGTACTTTATTTTTGCTTCCTCGATCTTTGCCTGATTACTGCACAGCTGGAAGTAAGAATGATAATTGAAAGAAAAGAAAAAAAAAGTATAACTTCAAGATCATGTCATTACTAACAACACATTTCTCTTCTCCATTTGCCTGCCTTACCTCTTATCCCCCTTCCCCTCCCCGCTCCCCCCTCCTCCCACCCCTNCTTGTCATCCACTTTGGCATCTAGATCAACAGTATGCATAACTTCCTAAGGTCAAACATTATGATTAGGCTTCATAAACTGAGTTGGTTAGAGAGTATTCTCTTCATGTCATAATGACACGTTACAACATAGACAGTGATGTCAACCTTTGGGAAAAAATGCCGAAATGCTATACTTTACTATACATCGAGCTGTCCGAAAATTAGCCCAGATTTAATTTTATTTCCCAGTAATCGCATAAGTTCTGGTGATATTTTTCTAAAACAATAATATTTCGTGGGGTTAAAAGAAAAAAACTTTTTTTTTTCAAAAATGAGATGCTGTTAAGCTTGCGAGAGATTTAGAAGAACGGTACTTATTTGCGTTTGGAAATAGAGTCCTTTGATAATCGGTGGCATTTGCTCAGGAATCGAATTAAAGAAATGCAAAATATTATGATAAGTTTATTGAAGAGGCCATACGTGAAGAAGGACGCCAGTCCGAAAATTTGTGTATTGAATTTGTTAAATTGTTATGATTTTCTTGCTTTACTTATTTACATCCAGTGCGGATAAATGTTTTGCAAATAATGATATAAGTCTATTGAAAGTACATTTGTCCGCATGTTTACGTTAACATCGATAGAGACATTGACTGACGGATCCATTTTCAACAATTTCTATAACCATTAGTTTTGTCTCATTGTTTCAATTGACTGCATTAAGACGCGGACAATGTTTGATCCACAGGAGATGACATTTGGAATCTTCCGTCTGGAAAAAAAGGAAAATACAAAAGCAATACCNCACTCCCCACCACCAATCCCCCCTCCCTCTTTTTAACCTCCCATTCCTTTAAAATAAAAGTTCAAGTTCATGACATGAGTCTCACTTGATTACTTGTGGCTGGAGGCATCAGTAATCGTGAGTGCTAAAGAAAGCGAGGTATCGCCCAGCACTATTTATAACTAGTCTAGTCTCTGGAAGTTTTCTTCCTGAACGCTAATATTATGTGAATATACATTCTTATTTTTAGAATAGACTAGCAACAGGCTGTTAGTAAGAAATAAATGTGAAAGTTTGGCTGACAATATCCACATACCAACATCTCTAACGTTATGAGAATAATGATAGTTTAACATAACAAGAGCAATTTAAGAATCAAGATCGTTCATCCGCTTTAATTAGGCACACCATTATGACGTGTTCAACTAGATAAGATAATGCACCGTAAAGTCGAGCGGATCTGTCCCTATAGCGTCTTTAACTGGCTAATTTAGCTGCCCAAATTGAGTAGAATGTATGGAAAAAGCGTACCACGCTCCGACCATGACAGTGAAGTTTCTCATACAGCTTGGCGGTATTGGACTGAGGCAGGTGGACAACACTGCGGTTTAAGACATGCAGAAACCTTCCTATCTTCAGTACCACCAACATCCTCGCATGGCATTTTACTATGCCAACATTTCAGGATTTGCCCTTTAGCTATGATGTCTGTAGAGATGTCCAACTTCCTCTTACTGGGGTAGGTGAGAGAGTGTCTAGTGAAAGTACAAAAAAAAAACAAAAAGATGAGAGACGGGCTTTCCAAACCAATTGAGGCTGCGCGATAACTTCTTGGACCATCTCTGACATCCAGACCAAGGTCTTAGGAAAGCAAGCCCTAACTCTCAAACTGATCGAGACATAGATCTACTCTTAACATCCTATCAATCCGGTGTGCGGTCCTGGATTTTAGATTTGTCAGAGTTATCATCTCCATCCAGCCATCGTCAACACCAGCCGGCATAGTAGCTGAAGGAGAAGAAGGTTGTGGCACAAGGGAATCTCTTGACAATCGTGACTAATGCTAGTGATGTATTGTGTTCCTCACTATTCCATTGAGCAAGGTCAGCAGCAGGACAAGAAAAAGTGAAGAATGTCTATGATGTTTTCAACTTCACATCAGTTTAGAAATTCACCACAAAGCTGCTAGCCATCTGTCCCCTGTGAGGTTTCCTGAACTAAGGGTGGACGCCTGTAGTTGCTATTGCAGGTGTGGTTGTAAAAATGATGAAACAGGAACCGATCATTACTAAAATTGTCAAACGTCAGATGTCGCCTAAAATCATTCAGTAAATGGTACATCACTGAAAGAAATTTCAGAATTCAGTTGGTTGTTTTTTTTTTCACATTAATGTATCCAGAGCTAGCCCCGAAAAAGAGTCTGGGCGTAACAAAGTACAGTAGATGTATTTTATAAGTGGACAAAGATGTCAGCGACAGCAAACATTTCCACTATACTGTACCTTGTTGGCTACAACAGAAAATGTGTCCCTTGTCAAATGTGAACAACTCGATTGGGCTAAAAGTCTACTGTCTCAGTGTCTGTGAAACGGATAATATTAAGACCAGGGGCGTAGCGTCCATGTAATCTATGAATCTGAGATTACCAGTTCATAATAGCCATTATACATTCAGTACATAATTTCCATCTAATACAATTTTACTAATGCTAAGTGCTTTCTAAAATGTTCAAATACCTTCATCGTTTTACATATATTACACTTGCGTACCATTTACAAGCGTTGGCGTACAATCTTGTCAACACTACTTAAGTTTTTTGCAGTACTAATCTGTGACCCGGTACTCGTCTCGCAGATTCTCCAGCCCCATACGCACAGTGTATTGCATTCGAAGGAAACATCAATCGAAAAACCATTAAAAAAAGAGGTCAGTAATCTGAGAGAAAAATTTGATTATCCTCTAC
>JAWQUT010000528.1:262180-291502 GCA_033807755.1 Ellobium chinense | reverse complement strand
TTTTTTTTTCCTTGTCTTATTTTTACACGAATACCGACAGCAGTGCTGGTTTTAGGCGAATTTGCAATCTGCTATATCGAAACTGAGGGAGTCTTACTCAGGTCAGTTCAGTAGTCTTCGTACCGACTTTGTTAGCAGTCTGATGTAAAAGATATGGATGCTCAGTAAGCTAATTTATAAAGACTGACTGTGGGAAAAAAATTTATAAACAAAACAAACATTATGAGCAAACAAAACATAAATGTATAAATATCTTGCNCTCTTCCTCCAAATCTGGTTAGATGTAAGTGCTAGATTACCAAAAAAATCGCCCTCGCTACGCCCCTGATTAAGACAGCAGCAGCTGTACCACCACCATCACCATCACTACAACTATTATCAAGAAACCATGATACATTCTAAGAAATGACAGTTACGTTATTTATTTTGGAAAACACACATACTTTTTTTTTCCAATTGCAAATTGGGTAATGGGAAAATCTGGATGCTGTCTAGACGACATTGTTTTCTGTCGTAATCATC
Organism: Ellobium chinense; assembly: GCA_033807755.1. NCBI lineage: Eukaryota > Metazoa > Mollusca > Gastropoda > Ellobiida > Ellobiidae > Ellobium > Ellobium chinense. The sequence continues at coordinate 290,980 of JAWQUT010000528.1, read as the reverse complement.
AAACAAGTGAGAAAGCTGAAAACAAAAGTGCAGCTTAGCTTAGTGACCCGCAATTGTTATAATAATTATTCTTCATAATGTGGAGTATAATATTTATATATATATGTGTCATCAAATCTAGTACATGGACAGCTCTAGTGAATGCAGATCATTTAACCTAGCTTAGAATACTTAGATTGTTTTAATCCTCTAGGGTAATAAAGACAAGAGTTGTTTTTTTCTTGTGACCAATTAACTGTTGCCAGGGACTCTACAGCCAACCCTCATAACATGTTTCAGGTCTTTGCACAACTTATGAGGCAAGTCGCGGACAGGGGACTGTCAAGAAAAACATTCTATTGATTGGCACAGTAGGGCGTGGCAAAAGTTCCACGGGGAATACTATCCTAGGAGAGGAAGTGTTCAAAACATCAGACAGTGGAGCTACAGTAGCAGAGAATCGCATGGTTGCACACTCTAGGTGTTCACTGACAGTGTTTGATAGCCTCACAATTCCAGACATTAGAACAAGGAAGTCAGACTCCAGGAAGTTGGCTGCGGATTCGTTGAGAAGATGTTTCGATGCATGTCCTGATGGTTTTGATGCCTTGGTGTATGTGTTAAGTTACAACAGTCGAGTGGAAAATGAAGATTTGATTGCAGTTGAGACTTTTGTAAAAGTTTTGGGACGCCGTATTTGGTCCAACCATTGTTTGTTGGTTTTCACACATGGCGAAAGTTTTGAGCTACTGCAAGATAAAAGAAATGGAGTTCCATTCAACCAGTGGGTTCACAGCGTGCAAGACCGTCGCCTGCGACAAATGATAAGCCATTTTGGCGATTCTGTTTTGCTGTTTTCTAACAGCAACCCTGACAAAATGAAACAGTCGCAGGACGAGTTCTTTGACATCATTAAACGTACCATCACGCAGGTTCGGGTTACACAAACAAAATGTTGTTTATGTGGGCCCAACAGTACGTCACACATAGCAGTCATTTGCTCGTGTTGGAAGGGTTGCTGCTTAGGTCTCGCAAATTGTTGCTTAGGTTGCGCAAATTATTGCCTAGGTTGCGCAAATTGTTGCTTAGGTTGCGCAAATTGTTGCTTAGGTCGCGCAAATTGTTGCTTATGTCGGGCTAAACGTGGCTTGAGGCGGGCAAAATGCCGCTTGTTTCACTGAAGAAAATGTTGTCTTTCTGATTCATTATGGCACATTATGACACTAGCTTTATAATTTTATCGTAATTCAACAACTTTAAATATCAATATAAATTCATGTGCTATGAGACTAGTAGCCCGGTCGATAAACCGCCATCTTAACCACCACCCATAATCCCCCTTCCCCCCCCCCCCCCCNTTATTTGGAATTGGTAGATAGAATGCAAAAAGAATATTTCATTTTCAGGAATATAAGCGTTTGGAAAATGGGGATTTGTGCAAAGAATATCTCACTTAGAGCAAAGTCTATCTCTCACTTAGCAAACACTGCATGGCTGGGTGGGAGGGATGTCATTTGTACTGTTTTCATTGTATACAAGTTGGATGACTGGTTTGATGATAGACTTCGCCTTCTACATCACTCTTTGTCTCCTCACACATATCGTCACCTAAGTTTACACGTGATCTTTGTCTCCTCTACGAGTACAGAATCCTTTGACTTTTCTAAGAGATGTTATGTTAGGGTATGTGCAGGATTAAGGTTCGAACGAGGTTAGGAAAGACAAATGAATCCTCATAGATTACAACTACGCAAATCTTTTTTTGGCTATATTATTACTGTGAATTGTCAACTGCTGTCACTCAAGTCCTAGTTTTCGTTGGCCATTCTCACTGACCAGTTATAGAGATAGCTATCTTAGAGTAATCCCCCCCCCCCAAAAAAAAAAAAAAAACAACTTTAAATAGCCATTGAAAAGTGAAACATTTTGCTTAGTCTATTCGTTTGACTCATCCCTTTAAAAATCTGATTGGGGTCTTAGGCTATTTCCACAGAACAAAGATTAGCTCACTGGCAGGCCCTATCTCTTTCTAGCATCCAATCCTGCTCCTTTAATTTAGTCAGAGATGTGACGCATGCATTAGAGCAGTCCACAGCTAAGGTCACTAGGCCCTTGTGAGGTGAAAATATGACTTGAAAAAATGTATATCACCCATAGCGACAATTCCAATCCAGGTGATTTTAATAGAGTATTTCCACGTGATTTGCGTTTTTGGCCTGGCGAGTTCCGGTTTGTCACAGTCATGGCGTCCCCTTCGTTTACATCGATGATTATCAAAGAGTTAAAGAGCTTTTTTGAAGGAGAAAGGACAATCGCTGTCTGGGAAGAAACATAAGCTGGTTAGGAGAGCTGAGACTTCTTTTGAGGGGGAAATATTAAGGATGATGCCCTTTCCTAACATTGTTAAAACAGCGGGCCGCATGTCCGTGTTGCCACTCTTGTCATGTACTTTTCCCCACAGCCGAAACGTTAGTTTATCCTATTTCCTTACACAGAAGTGGAAACAAAAAAAAAAACAACCAATATATCTATATATGTTTACAATTAAAAAAGGATAAAGCCATACATTTCAGGTATCAGTCAGACATTTCATATTTTTTTCCGATTTTTCCTTGGAAAAATGGCCTTTCGTGAAGCCATTTTAGCCTGTCATACAGGAAAAAATCTGTTCCGGTGGCAACACCGCTGCATATTGGTCCGGAAGTAGGACGGCGGTAATCGGCACGATGCTGATGGTTGTGAAATATCGACAAAGACATCAATATATAACTATTTCAAGACGGCAATTGATTTCTGCCACTCAAAACAAAGTTTAACTGATGTGAAAATGGTCTTTGCTTAACACCTGAAAGTCTGGTAAGATTCTGTAGACAAATATAATCGGGCGATCGCGGCAATAATAAGACGGCGGTTACCGGCACTTCGAGGATACTTACGGGAAATCTTTCGTAAGTCCTTCCTCATCAGTTTCAGCCGCTGGATCCAAATCTTTGCAAGCTTTTGGTCTGCAGGAATTCTGTGCAAGAAACCGTTCTCCCGTCTATGATCTTGCCAGCATAATTAGAGCAGCAACCGCAATCCTGCTTTCCTCCACCCACATTTACGATTCAGTGCAAGGCAAGTGAGCGGTCTAGCCAGACGGGAACTCGTCAGCGCAAATCTGGCCAAGGGCGCATTACTCCCACCCATTCATGTCGTAGGAATACTCTATAAGTTACAGACCTGTAATGGGATTGGGCCTTTTTTCCCTCTATGGGCTATATATATATTAACATTTTGAGCTGCCCTCTGAACACAAAGTTTTAGCTTTCACCCAGACCCATACCAGATTGAAGCTCATTATGTGGCCCACATTTTAAGACCTACCCAACCCAACAAACCCACTGAAATTTTGAGCTTGGTTGCTGTTTGTAAACAATGCCTACCTTTTTTCACTGGTCAATACTAAACCCATCCTCTTCCGCCTGGGCACACCCTTGACATGGTAGTTCCAGTCCAGGGCTAAATAGTGCCTGGCAGAATAAAGTAAAATGGACAGTTCCCATGATATCAAAATTTCCCCTTTAGAGCCCTTATCATTGGAAGCAGGGCATGCCAAAAGAGGGAAAAGGGGAGATGAAATATAACCCCTTAGTACAGGCTAGGACCCAATAGTGAAACTACAATTACAGGCCTGTAACCTATAGAAATGAACGCGTGAAACCTAATATTGGAATGTCAGTAATTCTCACAGTTTTGTGTTCAAACTGCCCCAACCCTCAACTGAAATACATCGCGCCAGAGTCCCGGAAGTTTGTCAAATCGACTTAGAGACAAATACAAAACTGAAAAGGCCATTTTCTATCTCTATGACAGTTTGTCTATGGATATAAGTCTTGCGCTTAACCCTTACCACGATAATGTATTAGACTAGAGTCAATGTGGTCACCATTAAACAAGATGTCATGCGATGATCAGTAGGGGCCGGGCCAGTCTTTGGAAAGATTGCATGTTCAGCAGCCGATATGTCTGCTTGTACAATGTGTCGATATTTTATGGCAAGAGTTTGACGATTCTCACTGGTTCATGTTTACGAGTTCTGGTCAGAGCACAGAGTTCATGAGTTCAGTCTTGTGATCTGTATAACTGAAATAGATTGATCTGCCACCTGTCAACGGTCACAAGACCACTATCATAACTCTGTGATGTTCTCAGCGTGTGTTCTCTGACTCCGTGCTGGCTGAATATGAGGCCAATAAGGAACAGACGTGTAGATTTAACTCACTCTTTACTGACGATGACAAGCACAAGACATGAATATTTTGGCAGCGACGGCTTTCTACAGCACAGTTTTCTTTTCTAATGTACATGTATTTTTTTAAACCTACTGGTCTGCCTCCATCGTGTTTTTAATGTATGAAGGCCTCAGTGTTAAATAACCGGTTCTCTTCTATGGATCCAGAATGGATCTACTTTTTGCTGTATACAAAATACAAGATATACGATACAAGAAATTTTATTTTGCTCAAATTACAAAAATACATGAGCGTCGAAAACAGTATAAAGATATTTAACGATTAACATAACGCACCAATACTATTTAATGTACTGGCCGATATGAAACACAATAAGATAAGATAAGATACGTTTATTCATCCACAAGGGAAATGTGTCTTTGTTACAGTGATTACAATAGATATGTTTTACAGTGATACATATAGAAAAATACCCACATGTGCAGATACTCCCATGTATACCATGTATACACTGTCTTTTTTTTTCTCTCTCTCTCTCTCACCAACCCATCCACACACACACACACACACACACACACACACACACACACACACACACACACACATAACATATTACATAATTATATAGTGTAATTAAGGCGGCTCATTACAATACATTAATGCCAAATTATTCTTTTGCCGACATGATATATACAACTAGTTCATAACCCGCTTTTGCTACAGATACAGATGGCATCTATCAGTACCACACCTTCAGACTGTGAAGTGGATCTCTTTCTGATAGGCAAGACAGGACATGGCAAAAGCTCAACAGGAAACACAATACTTGGAAGGGAGGCTTTCCTCACGTCAGACTTGGGACAGTCAGCCGAACTCAGGACAAATGTGGCGTGGGCGAGACTTGGTGACATCATAATCAAGGTTGTTGATGGTCCTGGCCTAGTTAATACAAGGTTGAATAAAGATGACCAGTTGAAACAAATCTATAGGGAGCTGAGCCAAGGTTTTGTGTACTGTCCTGACGGTTTTCGAGCCCTTCTGCTTGTGATGAAATACGCAAGTCGATATACCGACGAGGAGCAAGCCACTGTGGACATTCTCAGACAGTTGTTTGGAAAGAGCTTTGTACGAAACCACTGTATTTTGGTCCTTACGTATGGAGAAGATTTTGATTTGCAGGGTCGTCGGAATCCGGGAATGACACTGGAAACATGGTGCCAAAATCAAACAGGTGCTTATCGTGAACTGATTGAAGAATGCGGGAACAAAGTGGTTCTGTTCTATAATCTGACGGAGGAAAAGCGAGCTGAGTCAGTCAATAAGTTACTGTTCTTGGTAGAGACGATTCAGGACCGTTACACACACACGATTTTTGACAGCGTGAAAAAGGAGCGAGAAAAACTCATTCAGAAAAACGATGCAATTCAACTGAAAGAAAATATTGCCCCCAGACTTAGTCTTATGATTGGAAACCTTGACAGCGTTACACAACTTGATGGCACAAAGAGCGATGTTTTGAATGATATCAAACGTTATGAATCGGACGCTCTAGACTTGAAGAGAGAAATCGAACAGGAAGACAAGCACTCTGAGGTTGTACAGGCTTTGAATGCTGAAATAGGCCTTGTCTTAGAGCAGTTTGAGAAGCTTAAGGAGATAATTCAGTTAGAACAGGAAAAGAAACTGGACCAAGGTGAGGCCAAGCGACAAAGAGATGATGTAAATAAGCAGTGCAGAAAAGGAAGAAGAAAACTGCAGTCTTTTGTGGAGAATGATCGACAACTACTCTCCGTGATCTGGAGAATAATCGGGGACTTCATTGCGCACGTTATTGTGCACGCTGGGCGAGGTATTATTCGAGCTGTGATGAGTGAACTTCGGGATTGATCTGAGTCCATCTTACCTCACATTATTCGACTGTGGCTTTGAATTCTGCTGGTGAAATCACAAGAGTGACTTAAGACATGACTAATCTTATTATGCAGAAAGTATGCTACAGATTCGAAACTCTGTGTCACAGACAGCTTGGTATCAACGCAGTAAATTTGTGCAAGTTTTAGTAAATGAGACTTCTGAAAGTCGAACGGAGCACTGAGACGTGATCATGTGGATGTGAACTGATACTGATTACGTGAAGCTCTAAAATATCCTTGTCAGACAAAATGAATTATCAGAATTTAAAATCAAATTTTGCTAAATATTGCCATTTAGTCGTGCTCTCCGGTAACCGTTTTGTTCATAAATCGATGGATCTGATCTATAATATGTCAGGATCTTAAAAAACTTCCTTATTTGTAACCACATAGTAATCTTACTGTCAATCAAATATATATAGTCCTCTCTTACTTCGCTTTAAAATCTTCCAAGTGACCGTCAGGTTAACCCATATTTTAACAAAACCGTAACATAATCAATAACGCAGAAATCTTCTACTCATATTACATCCTTAATGTGTATAATTTTGCATTCCTATTGAATTTACTTGGACTCCACCTAGTGACTTAAATAATTTTAATCTGGATGACCTGTGGTACAATTTATTCATGAAAGAACCAGATGAAATCGGGGCAAAATTAATCTGTAGTCTCCTGTCAAGTCGTTTATTTAATATGTCCAGCCAACTGTTTGACACTGTCCCTCTCGATTCACATTTCTTTTTCCCAAAGATATAAAGATATGTGTGCAAAGCATCGTTCAATTTCCCATCTGTTCATGAACACAGAGAGACTCTGCCCTTCAGATGTTTGTGATCGTTGTACATTATTGTATTTCAAATTAACGTTGAGGTTTCCAAGGCATAGAAAAATGATGTCAAATTTCACTTCGTTTCAAAGCTAATGCACAAATTGTTAATTTAAGACAAAAACAAAAAAAAAGGGGGGCTTTTTCAATTCTAATACACCGTGCATTTTTGGTTTGGCGTTGTCATTTTATATCTTTTCCTACTTTATGATGATCTATTCCCAGTTTCCTATCACACATTCATAGCACCACCACTACATTTCCATAACTTTCACCAACACATTCCCATCAGTTTTAACAACACATTTCCATCAGTTTAACCGACACATCTCCATCATTTTTATCAACACATCTCCACCTCCATTATTTTCGCCACAGCACCATACTTTTTCTGGCAAAAAAAAAAAAATATTATTTCCTCAATACTGATATAATCATATAAAGAACGTGATGGACTGCCTGTGGAATTTCAACTACTGTATTAAAAATCTCTCCCCCCCTCCCCCCCCCCAACCCCACGAACCCGCGTGGTGGTATTCATACCCATGCCACGAATCCATGATCTTGTAATGTTTGTCAGGGGCTGGGTGTAATTTTGAAACCGAAAAATTTCTCAAGGAACACACACTTCAAACACTCATGCCCTTTAATATATTTCCTCATCGAACTTCCTGAAAGTCTCGATGACTTCAACCAAGATCAGACACCCACAGTATAAATACACTTTCCAGAACGGTTCAGTCATTACTACTAGAGTTCAATCGGGGTCATTGCCCAATAAACAAACGTCCCTCCCCACGAGAGTGCAGAGAGGGAAAGAAAAAAAAATGAGAAAAAAACAAATCACTCGGAATCTAGGTCACCGCCGACACAGCGAGCCAGCACAGAGTAAACGCTTGAGGCAAAATGGGGCGGAGCCAATACATGCAAAAGTTACAAACTAATACTACCTCTACAATAACAATAACAACAACAACTATTTCTTTATTTACGAACCTCTGCTTTCTCATTACGATGCTAGTTATAGTACCAAGTTACATGTGAACAAGTCAGTTGTAAAATAATGTTTTACCTGTAAAAGACTGTACGAGGAACGTTTTCCTGCAGTTCCTTCTCCCTTTTTTTTGTGTGTGTTAATTTCAGGCTTTTTATGATGTATCTAGCTGGGGTGGAGGGGCAACAACAGGCGATCTACTTTTCCGTGCTGTATTTTCACATTAATGTCCTACCCTGTGACAGATGAGCTTTAAGTAAAGCACACAAAAGTCACACATTTGTCGACATGTTTTGGCCATGAAGATAAGCTCAGCAATAGCAGTTAACTCAAACAGAAAGTTATTGTTATCTAAAAAGAGGGGAAGAGAGATGGGGATTAAGCGGAAGCAAGAAGTAATGGACCCTTTTTTTTTTAATCCGTAAGATATTCCTTAGTCCCGCCGCAATTGTTTATATTAGTTTGATATCGTTATTTAAGACAGAGGAGAGCATAACACGTCTGTGTCTGAAACACTGGCTCTTTCTCAACACTCTACTGCCTATGATTGCTAGCCCGTACCTCTAACTGCCGTGTGCTGTGTGTCAAAGGAATAACGAGTAAAACAGGAGCGTGCATGTGCATCCACCTAGACAACGTCTGTGTTGAAGAACCAGCCAGTGTCTGTGGCGAGACAATAGTATTGTAGATCTAATCCCGACAACCTCGGTGATTTCAGCTTTGTAGAATTTGTTCTCCTTTTTTATTTTTTATTTTGCGATCGTATTGTTATTGAAAGAACCGCTCACTAAATTCATGAAAAACTACGGTGTATTGGAGATCAACTGTCCAGAGAAATTCGTTTGACCAGCGTAGACTGAGCATATTTCCAAGTACCAGACGTTGTGTTGAATGGCAAATACACTAGGATGACACAGCTAGACATAATATAATGAGAATTGTATACTTGTTGATAAAGGCAACACATTTAGTACAGAGGTAGACGAATGCTATTTCACATAAATCCTAAAGCAAGAACACTTCATTTTGACCTAAGCCATTGCTTTATATTACTGTAAACCGGATGACTTAAGGTTATGGTGTCGTACCTTGTCACCAGTTTCAGTAAACAGTTGTACTTGTATCTGAGCACACGGTAGTATCAGGTGAGAGAAACCTCATGTAGTCGTTTTGTAAATCAGTCAGTTGTGTGGGAAGAAATCTGGTACTTTGCCACCCACTCAGAAGTGTAACTTGGATGTTATAAGAGAAATAGCAAAAGTATTCAGACATGCCAAGTTGCAACACGTGACCAAACTGACGCCAAACGTTTATGTCAGAGATTAAACTGCATTCCTCATCCATTTAACATTTCCTTTAAAAAAAATTAGATGAATGTTGCGGATTATCAGTTTACAGTAATAGCATTTATTCTTGAGACAGCATTAACAAGAAGATCAAATCACACGTGACCATTCAATCCAGGTGTGTCATGAGGCTCATGTGAAAGTTATCAACAACATGGCTGAGCACTACGAGGGAAAGATTATCTAAGATAGTGGGGTGACACACAGAATCATTTGTCGCTTGTGAGTTTCATGATAAAAGATCGAGATTTGGAATGGAGTTGAGTAAAATACATTAGACTAATCAGATATGGACATTGACACTGTATTTGCTCGCCTGACGACATTTATGTGGACTTTTGTTTTGATAAACCACCTTCGGATAAATTTATCACTCAAACACTCACATACTTAGACTACACTTTATTTATCTCTCTTTCAGTAAAACAGAGTAAAATAGTAGCCTAACCATTACCATTTCTTGCTTAAAAGTTTGTATTTTATATACAGCGTTATAAGGTACTTTCCGGATTTAGACGTTGAGAAGCGTTTTTCAATGCATACTTGAGTCAACAGCGAGTATAAAATGCCGTCCATCTTGTAAAGATCTTCCCATGCTAAAGATTTTTGTCGTTTTGGTGGATGTCAAATATCTGGTCACATTATATGAATCAGAAATAAGAGCATGATAGAGCGTCTTATCTCAAGTCTGAGCAGAAGGCTGAATGCTCACGTTGTTTGTCACTTTTATTTTTCTTTAAATAATGTTGCGATTCGTAGTCTGGTTTATTCCGTGCAATGACGGTCTCCTTACTAGTGAAAAAGAAACAAATAATTATAGTGAACATCACTGTGTAAGCAAAATGATATTCATAAAATCTATTATAGTTTTTGACTTTCCACCCTGTAATTCCGTTATCAAATCTAAAATGGATAAATGTTTTTCTCTTAAGGTCTGTGCCCGCTCTACCACACAAGCCTAGGCGGCAAATCAAATGTTTCAGTCATTTTCTACTAGACTGGACTAACTTTCTATGCATAATGACATATCCATCCCAGTAAAAAAGAGATTGATTGATCTTAGGGAGACAGCAACAGGCCTAGGCTAAAAGGGAGCGTGCGTCGGTGTGCTCTTTAATTGGTGGTCGCATCTATGTAAACCAATTTTTTCTTTTAATCCTGATGTTTTTCACTGAGGAGAATTTTAAACCGGGTTGTTTAATGTTTCAAAGCCTCAGAATAGAACAGCATGGTCGAGTGCTCTAGAGAACATGAAGCACCCCCAAAGTAACCAACAAGTCAACAAACAGAGGGTGACCCGAAATACATTCCTGGAACCATCTCGAGATGGTTTAAGAAGAACGTCTAGTTTTATTGAAGCACGTTTCATATGTATGCATATACTGACGGTCTGAATCGTGTATGACTCACAACACTGTGACAGCAGAGAAAAAGCCACCTCCCTCCCCTCCCTAGTCCCCTCCAACGTGTGCACACGCCATGTTATGATCTATAGATACTGTAGATTTATTTGATCTTCAGGTGACATAATAAAATACAACCTAGTACTGATTTCACTGAAGCTAAAATCTTCGTTTAACTCAATGGTCCTAAGCAAGTTACAGTTTTATGCAGAAATAAACAAATACAGGGAGCTTAGGAGAATATGGTCTTTAAATAAATATTCTAAAACAAGTCCTAATATCCAGCATTTCCTAATAGCCAGGACTGTAGAAGAGAATGGCAGAGTTTAGTGATAACTTTCTTTCTCTTTCACATAATTGTGAGATATCCTTCGTTAACCCAGTTTAGGAATAGATGACAAATTCCGCATCCCACGTCTTCTTATCTACGTCATCCCATGCCTGTCTAGTAGATTACATCATTAACACATGAAATTCTAAGCCTGTCCAGGAAAAGTACCCACATCCAAAGCATTTTCGTTGAACTGTATATCCCTTGTCAACAGTTTGGAACTACTCGTCACTGAAATGTGTGTGGTCTCTGAGATCACCTGATTTTCACATATTATTATTTAGGGGTGATGCGACAAGGAGATGAACGATCTAATGTGAATACATTGCTAAACTGGCTTTACACTGACAGTCATTAAGTGGAGTGGTATTCGTGGGTATTACAGCTGATTTGAAAAAAAATGTTAAGAACTCATACAATCTGTAGTAACGATCTAAAATATGGCTATGTCCGTTTGGTGTCGACTGAGAGAGGGATCCTGGTCTGTGTATTTCCCAACCTGGAAAAAGACTCAGGTGTTATTAGATGTTATAAGGTGTTTGTTAGGTGAGAGCCTCAGGCTAAATATCCATTGAAATCAGTCCATAAAACCAGGAGCTGATCAGAATTCCCTATGCCTCTTTTTATTGTCTAAAATATCAATACTTTACCTTTTATCGTCTAAAACATTAATATTTTAACTTTCATTGTCTAAATATTACATCAATATTTTAATCTTTATTGTCTAAATAATATTACATTAATTTTTTAACTTTTATTGCTAAGAAATTCCATAAAAATAATGGATGTAGATGGGCAGTTGCCCTACCAGACCAAACAGAAGACCTTATGTTCGAGGCGCGCTGACTTTTTTTTTTTAATGTGTCTAGTCCCTTTCTAGTCCACCAAAATAAAGCGGTGAGCAATACAGCTGATGCTGTTCCTCGACCGCTGCGAAATAAGGACTTAAAATTCACGTTAATGTAATGGCCATGTAAGAAGCTGTTTTGTTGGGTTTTTTTACGACTGGAGAGCATACAGAAATCCCACTAGATCTACTTTAGATCTTGATTTGCTGATAACCTTTCATGTATCTGCCATTATGTAGGTGATAGAAATAACCAGTTAGTATTAACAATGTCCTCCTCCCCTTTTTTTCTCCAAATAATAATTAAAAAATGTCAGATTTATTACCTGTCTTATATCAGTATCACCACCTGCACCTATCAGTCGCTTGATTATATAAATGGTGCGGCAACATACCTATTGCTTCAAATACACAAAAATGACTGCCAGTCACTTTAAAAAGAAAAGAAATAAAAGGTTGTACATGATTCTAGATGTTAAAGCAGTCTCACAATACTTGCTATTGAATGACATCAACTTCGATCCTACAGAGCCTTTATTTTATGGAGAGTAGTCTATCTCTTCAGTTACTGCGATGGTTTTAAAATTGTCGTCAATATTATCAACGAACATCTACAGCAAGCTAATGATAATTCCATCAACGCACAGGATAAGTATGCATTCAACATTTGAATAATAAAACATTTCCCTAATACAGGGTTTTTCTTTAGGCCTGAAAGGGCTTTTCAGTCTGTTAACATCAAAATAACAAAACAGTATTGAACATAAATTCAAGTATAATCATCCTTCTATGCTGGTACACACTCACACAATTACTCTCTCTCTCACACACACACACACACACACACACACACACACACACACACCACACACACACACACACACACACACACACACACACACACACATACACACACACTACAAACCTGCATATTTAAAATATTGGCGAATATAATAAAACCTGCATAAATATAATTAAATACTGTAATACCGAACATTGAGTGTGTCTGTGTCCACAACTTCAGGCACAGGTGCATTGGAACAAGCTCCTCCTCGGCATTCATTGCACACGTCTGAACAGAGAAGCCCATGGCGTCGACATGTACAACGAGATGAGGCGCACCCGGTCTTGCATCTGCAATAAACCACACTGAGTAGTTCTTCAGGAACAGCAGGAAGGTCGTTCAGCACTGGTAGCATGCCCTTTTCTGAGTTGTACCACCCCCAGTCGGTAGGATCCATGCTGCCAGATTTGCCTTGCCATTCTTTCACCTGGTAGTAAACCCTTCTGCTGTGGTGTCTGAAGGCATTTGACGTTGGTGGCAAAACCTGTGACGTTACTGCGGTTTTCTGAGTTGTAACTTTCTCACAAAAATCTTTTGTATCGCACTTTGTCTAGTCCTTCCGTTTCATCTTCCCCTAAAATGGCAAGCAAAGCACTTTCTTCTGCCTTCTCAGTCTCGCTACAAGTTGATGTTTTCAAAAACGCACTTGCAAACGGCTTAATTCTATCGAACTTTTTGAGCGACTCAGTCTTGCCAATTCCTAAGATCCGTGAAATAGTGTCGCAACCTAAAAAAGCATGACAAAAAAGGATCGCTCTGCATAACTCTTCACCAATTAACGACTGCAGATGTTGTATGTTCCACATTTTTTCTTTCTCCTTTGTCGCATTTTTCTTTGGGCACATGTATGTGATTGTATGACACACGTTATCGGTTAGGTAGCAAAGCAAGACGAGAAGGTCTGTGTCTTCCCCAACGACGACTGTGGCTTTGGATTTGGCCAACTATTAAAACGTCAACATCGCTGGAAGCATGGATGGTAGTGCACCCACTGAGTTGCAGTTCATCGCTGAGCAAATTAATGAAAGCTTGCTTATTCTCCTGGTTTCTCAAAAAAGCATCTTTCTTTGACGTGAAGACAGAATCGGAAGTAAATTTGAAAGTTGGACAAAAATCGGATTTGCCTTTTCTTCGTATGTGAGCGGAATTCTTTGTGCTTTTGGGGTCGCCATAGCCATCAAAGACAATTGAAGCTCCTGGATAATGGCGAGGAATGTAGTCAGAATAGATTCTGGCAATGTCGTTGTATGGGACACCCTGAGGCCAAGGGATTTTTGCACAAGCCATCCTCCGTCAAGGATATACTGCCTGTGTGGATTCATAGGGCTTGCCTCTGGGATGGCTCTCTGGTACAGACTCCACAAATGGTCAGCTAGTTGATTTTTGGTGGCTAGGCACATCATAAGTGATGGTTCAAACAGTGCTGGTGGATAAGGACACAGCTCGTATCTAAATATCGATACCGAAGTACCTCTTGTTGTCTCAGTGGCAATGAGAAGTCTTTGAAACAATAGCTGAGGGTCAACCTCGACTAATTTGCCTTCAATTGGAACAGTCAGCTTGGAACCTAATGTCTTCACTTGGTCCTTCCGTTTAAAAGTGAACGTTGATATCTCTTGATCTGCCATGTTGGCTATGATGACTTTTCCAATGTCATCAGCGTGTTCAATGTTGACCTCAGGTGCTGCTGTCTTGCCTGTCACTATATTACGGAGATCTGCATCGGTGGAAAATGGTAACTTGTCGTGAAGAAAAGTCATAAGGACATTCACATCCTTGTCATCTTTCTCCATGCGAGATGTCTTTGATTCTTTATGCTGCTCGCTTGTTGCTGTCAAGATGTCCTTCAGTTCTTGCATCCCGCCATTTATACCGGCACACATAGGCATTGACAAAGGCCATCGGGTCCTGGTAGCCTCATCCATCCCTCTGCCTCTCGTCAAACCGCCACTGGCCTTCAAGGCGCGCATCAGACACTGCTCTATGACAAGATCTTGCTTAGTAAGTACAAGTAACCTGGCTTGGTATACTGGTTATGCCCGGCAGCTGCAAAGAACGGTAACATCTCTCTCACAGTGCTTAAATGCAGTCACCAGGCACCAGTGCGCTCTGCAGTAATAAATCGCAGCAAAATGTCGACCATGTCGAGGTACAAGAACCACAGCTACGATGTCCGAGATGTAGAGAGATCTTCTCGTAGATTTTGAAGTCTTACTTGCAGTTCTTGTAGAAGGTCGAGCTGATCAATTTCCAGCGATGAGATATCCCCCGACAACATGCTGTCAAAGAGTGCTTG
Source organism: Ellobium chinense (assembly GCA_033807755.1). NCBI lineage: Eukaryota > Metazoa > Mollusca > Gastropoda > Ellobiida > Ellobiidae > Ellobium > Ellobium chinense. The sequence continues at coordinate 275,963 of JAWQUT010000528.1, read as the reverse complement.
CACTTTCTGGACATCCACAGCATCCGTGCTACTGCTGCTGCTGGCTTTCTGTATCAGCAGTGTGTGGAGGGCCCTACATAGAGGGATATGTCCACGGACGGCTCGTGATACTGCTTTTCCACTGATAATATGTGGGACTGTATTCTGTGCGAGTATTTGTTCCAGGGTTTCCTGAAGACCTGATCCTCGCATGATCTGACCAATGCATCCAAAGTAACTCATTTCCATGTCTTCTTTAAGGGGGGGTGCGCCTTCTGAAAAGGGGGTCTAGGGGTTAAAATATCGAAATTAAGCTTTTGGTATTTTTAGACACTTTGATCTCTTCTGCTATGAGAAAAATAACCTTTGAGGCCAGAAACATCCGTTTTATGCCCTGAAAGGGCACCTCTAGATGGTCATCTTCGCCTTGTATAAACGAGCTATCAAAACTTCAAATGCATTTTTCTCAAAATGTTGTTTTTCTCCACTTTTTCCCTAAGGCTTTTTTATTTCTGAACCGACTGACTTCAAATTTGGAATATATCTATCCCATAGAATGTGTTTCAATAAAATGCATCCATTTTTCTAGATTTAATTCACGTTTTTGAAAAAAAGTCGATTATCTGGTGGAAAATTGAGAAAAATACACATCCGTCAACACACATATTTCAAATTTTTTTACTGACATTGTATGATAAATAAACAAAAAACAAATGCATTTTATTATTTTTATAGAGCTATTTTATAAGTGTACAAAATTTGAAATGATCGCATTCAAAACTCTAGGAGCCTTAAGCTTTTGAAAATAGCTCATTTTCAACACACGAAATCCAATATGGCGGCGTTGCCATGGCAACCGTACACAAAACAAAACAAAAATCCACATTTTTCCTCTAATTTGACCATGCTGAATCTGAATTTAAAGCTTAAAAAGTCCCTAGTCCAAGCATTCACGATTTCACTCCCAGGAGGCGCACCCCCCCTTAAAACCAAACTTTGTGAGTATTATGGAGACTCGCTGTACTTACAACTGTAGGTGGCAAGGGAATAGTCTCCTGTAACTTCAATTCTTGACAGCACTTCTGTCGCCCAGTCGTCTCCTCTAGAAAAGCAAGTGCTTCGGACAGAATCTTGAAATTGGCACACTCTCTTTACTGGGATGACATTTAGTTTCTTCGTTCTTCCATCCACTTTTCCCGTTTTCCCGCAGAAAAGACAGTCTGTTGCATATCTAAATGCGTGGTTGTCACTGCGGACAGATCTTTTCTTGTTTTCAGTTACGTGTGGACAGGACTTCTCTAGTGAAGACTCAATAATACTTCGCGTTGCAATATGTTTTCCTACACTGAATATGTATGATTTGACCTACGTGCACGTTGGTAATGTCACCACGACGTTTTGTGGCATTATGGATGCTGTCACACCCTTTCTGTGTCAGTGCAACAGTTAAGCAATTTTCCACTATTGCGCCTTCACAGATTACGCAGGTTGTTTCCATGACTGATTAGTTGGTGTTCTGGAAAGACGTGGCAAATTTAGGACATAGGGCTAATATAACCACAGTATGTCGTTGCGTGTATAAGTGGTTACTATGCTTCTGTATTGTGACATGATGTGGACATGTTGAATGGTGTTTCTGCATTCTCCTCCTTCTTACGATAATGACGAAATGTCAATATTTATTTATCGTATGAAAGCACATTTTCATGTGTTGTTTGTGTCTCTTGATATTGTTTTTGATGATGCTTGCACTTTCAAATTCGATAGAGACAGAATGATAGAGACAGATATCTTACATTTTGCTTCATGTCATAACATCAGCTTTCAGGGCTCTACTATTGGCCGTTATGCACTAGACGTGTTTGCCTTGGTGTATAAGTGTTTTGTATGTGTGTTTGTGTATGCATGTCTCATAAGCCCCATCGTGGCCAGTTCTCGATTCATCGAATGCTACTTTGTAGTCTATTCCACATACATGTTTTAGGCAACAAACCTGGCCGCACTAAAATTAAAATCACGGGACAGTTTTGCTACACACACTGTGGCAGACATTATTATCAGACCATCTGAGCCTCAGTGGCTTCCATTTACCATGTTAACACTTTGATTCACAGTAACAACATAAATCTACTTGTTATCTCAAACATCACTGTAAGATGTTTTATACCATCTTGTACCCACAAAGCATATACGCCATGCATCACTATGTGTTTTACCTACTTCCTTCAAAAGTAAGTTATTTCGCGCCATGGAGATATGAAACAATTCGATTTCATACATCAATTGCTAATGGTTCTCGCAGCAACACTGCCCTCGCTCTCTACCAACCTAGGTGCACAGTGACAAATTCAACCCACACCGTATAAAAAGTGCTACTCGTAATGACATTTCAGCGGTGATCGTCATCAGATTTTGCGTGATAAGGGCGTCGTGGTGCACTGGTACATTAAAAGCAAAGTTACCCTTATCGAAAATAAACGTACGAAAATGACAGTTTCAAAATTTTAAAAAAAATACTTCCTAACGGTTGATTTTAGTAAACTTTTAGCATGTTGCCTAACATGTGTCCATCTAAAGTTTGGCACAAAAATTTCTCCTGTTGCAATTTCTTTGGGGTCAAAATTAGATTCCCCTGACTTAATAGTTATAATAGTTATAATGGGGGTGCGCCTCATCTCGTTGTACATGTCGACGCCATGGGCTTCTCTGTTCAGACGTGTGCAATGAATGCCGAGGAGGAGCTTGTTCCAATGCACCTGTGCCTGAAGTTGTGGACACAGACTACTTTTGAGGTACACACTCAATGTTCGGTATTGGCTTCTATGTTGCACAAGTTTTTGCAGTTTTCCTGGTGTTTTTTTTTTCATTTTCCATTTATTAGGTTTGCTCAAATCCCCGCCATGATTTGTCTTAAATGTAAAATTATGCCTCCCTACCCCGCACAAACAAATTTAAATGGTAAATAATCGGATTATAGTTATCTTCCTATTCTTGTTTTTAGCTGCACACTACGTTCCTTTCGTCGCTTACTACCATCTGCAGCACAATCTCTAGTATGCACTAGACACAGTAGTACCGGTCACAATGTACATCAGTTGCACCATCGACAACAGGTGTACGGTATGCAGTTCAAGGCTAACAATGTTGAATACAGTGTTTGTACCGTCGATGGCAACGGAAAATTCCATGTCATGAGAGGTTCGGTAACTATAACTCCATAAATTGTGTCTCATTATTATATATGAAATTGAAAACTGAAAATTGCGACGCAAATTACGTTTCTTGCAGGAAAAATAATGAGGCTTTAGTGTAGGTATTTTGGTGCGCAACATGTAATCACCACTGCGGTGAATTTTATTTGAAGTATTGCACATCACATCTAGTAGCTGCACCTCTCAGCACGGGAGGATGGTGTGGCGTAAAAAGGGAGAAACTTTACTTTTATACCGCATATGAGACGATAATCCTTGACTCCTCAATCACATTCAGTGGGTAAATAATTTTTAATTTGCGTTTATTATTTCTAAAATGCAATTGTATGCAGTACATATGATATTAAACCATCCCACTAATGTGTCCTGAAAAAAAATATTACGCTTATTTTTTTAATGTAGCTACCACCCGCACAATCAGGCGGTAAGGTGTAGAAGCAAAAACTATCCCCAGAAAAGTGACATTTTGCGCTTGTTTGACATTTTCCTAACTTTGGAGTCAAAATAAAATACTTTCCTAACAAAGTTCAGTGATAGACTTTTTTTTTTCTATGATACAACTCATTGTAAACTATCATAATCAATCAAAATCGCTTGTGTTGCAATTGCTTTGTCAAGTGCCCCTAAAAAAATTTAGATTTAAGACGCTCCTACACGTACAACAGATGAACGCCTTGGAAAATGCTGAACCACGGCGGACTATAGGAGTCATTATTATCTAGGAAGAGAGAATAAAAGACATATTTGGATATTAAATTAATTAGTGATGAAAAACTTTTGTCCAGAAAATCAATAAGCCCATGCAACTCCACCGTGTCAATTATGTCGTTTCGCAGAGTTTCAAAATTTACGGTGACTGACAGAAAACAAAAATACAAGGCAAATTAATAGACTAGACTGGTTTCTAACTTCTCGCATTATAGTAAGACTAGCAGAGTCCCTGCATTATTTTATGCGGGGAAAGTAGCATAAAGTTTGATAGAGACATTACTTACACTAATTATCGGAGGGTACTAATGCCTGTTCAAATGTGTCAAGAGATTTTTCTTCTTAAATCCCTTTCCCCACACCCAAAATAAAAATCCGCCAAATTTAGAAATTTCGACTCCAGCTATTGGGTTGGCTGTAAAAAAAAAAAGCGCCTCGCATTATTGCACCTTTTCCGGTTACGATGCGCAAAAAGTAATGACGTCATGCGCCAATGTGAAGAAATGGAGCAGGTCATTCGGATGTGGGAAAATTCATTTCGTATAAATTCGGGGGCATAAGATGAACCATCATTGACCAAAACAGGATCATGTACACAGAATTTGTGACTCACACATAAATTTTGAGCAAAATCAGTCGAGAAATAAACTCACACGACAGCGTACAATACTACAAAGAAAAGCTTATTTTCTATATATATACTAGTCAAAGCACCCGCAAAATTGCGGCGTTATCGTGCGAAGGAGACGACTAAACTTCATCTACATCATTAACACCGCTCTTTTTTTTTTGTAAATATTGTGTTCACACACGTCATTGTGTGTAAACCTACCGGTTAAGCTGGAAAAAAAATCTACGCCAGCCTCTTTTAAAACCCTCCATATCTGAGAAATTTGGTCTCAAAAACACCAGTTTGGCTACATATACCACAATAGTAGTGACGTGATGAGCATAAACATCAATTTTTATTTTTTAAATTAACAGGTCATTAGGATACAGGAAAATCCATTTTCTACATATTTCGGAGACAATCAGGAATACCGCAGCCCACCATTTTTTTTTTTTAAAGGACCAGTTGTGGTCGATTTGTGACTTACACATTATGAAATCAGTGGAGAAATTAACTCCCACAATGTCCATGGGAGGAAGCGTTTCTTGGCTGTTGGTACAGCCAAGTCTACGACTTGCATCTTTCTATCGGAAAGCACCAGTATTCGCACGTGGTTCATACGGCCAAAGTCATGTTCATTCTATTGATTCTGCTCCTTTTCGTAACGATGATTATGTTCACTCTGGCGATCGACTCTGCTATGTACATATTCTCGACTCGGCATCTGATACAAATGCTCGGTTTCAATTTCGGGGACCGGAAGTAAAATTTCAGGGACGAAGCAGAAAAACCAATGACGTACTATGATCCGTTTAAAAACACCGAACTGGGGCCAGATTCACGAAAGAAAGAAAATTTACATAATTATCAAAATAATAATTACGGACCGTTTAAAGTTAAGACATTATCAAAAGAAACACGTTCAGACCAAAAGGAAGGTGTGTGCAAAACTTTGGGTTGGTTGGTGCACAAATAGTCGAGACATGGCTCATACAAAATTTCACGAGTTTTTTTTATAAGATAAGAAAATAAGATAATAATGGCATTTGGAAGGACGTTCTAAGAAAACAAAACAATGGGTAACGTGTCATTATGTTTACGAAAACGGTACTGTTATATTTGCAATGTCAGTGAAAATGTGTATCTAGTCCTACTTTAAATTTCAATTATCAACGAGGTTGAAAGGGGTTAAGCGATCTGTCGTTTTTGTTTGTATTCTTATCTTGACTAGATTCGACGATACCCAATGTCAGTGTCACACAAAAAGAACATGGATAATGTAAGAATCTTGACTCTTTCATGAATACGGCGGAGCGGTAATATGCCATATTTATGAAAAATCTAGATTCTGAGGGACTGTTGCTCTACCGTCCGTTGTAAGTATGTATGGGGAAAATCAGTGATGTCACGTCAGAGTACTTTTGTCGATTATTTGACCGAAGTGGTCTAGTCTTTACTCCTCTCACATGGCGTCTCTATAACTGTCCCAAGTCTTGGGTTTGAAGAAAAACAACATCACTGACTACTGTTTTTAAAACTATAAAAAAAACTCTCAAGAATGTGACATGAAAAATTTAAGTTCCAAATTTTCGAAGCAGTGTCCTTCTGACTACTCCTTTTAAATGACTTACTTGCCTTCGGCGCTGTCGACCATTAATTCTACTTATAGGTACCAATGAAAAAGATTTCCGGACTACCTACGGATATCCATCTTCTACCCCGTTATCGTCGCTGCAATTTCGTTGCACTGTTTGACTGCTTTTAAGTAAATGTTTCTAAAACGGTTCTTGGATATTTTTTTTCTGTTTGTTGCCATAAAGCAGTTTCTACCATTATCGTTATTTCATAATGTTTATGAAGAACACTTTTATCACGGACACAGATAAGATGTAAAAAAAAACATAGGGTTTGTGTTAAGACAAATTCGTGTAGAAGCTCAGGCGAAATGTGAAAACAATCTACTCAGTAGGAAAAGAGATTTCAAAAAAAAATATTGGTAATCTTTTTGTGGATGCAGTTTAATTACTTATTATCCCATTATATTGTTTAAAGCATTTATTCCTTTCCTCATAAAACATTCCTTGAAACAAATATAATCGTTTCGATAAAGAAGCGTGAGTTTTTGGGGGTTTTTTTTGACTAACGGTTATTTGTTGAATGCATTTGTTTGAAAATCACAAAGTACTCTCAGTGTTTCGACAAATGACGTAGTATGGTGTTCTCTTCAGATAATGTACAGCCCACAAACAACTGAGAGTATTGACCTGTTTCTTGTGGGCAAGACAGGGCATGGCAAGAGTTCAACTGGAAACACTATCCTCGGCAGTGAAAGGTTTAAAGATTCAGACTCCGGAGAATCAGCCACATTTGACACAGCTTTAGGATGGGGATATGTGGGTGATACACTTGTGAAGGTGGTTGATGGACCTGGATTGGTTGATACTAGGAAAGATGGGGAGGGACAGAAGAGACAAGCTGAAGACAAACTGGGATCTGGGTTTATACACTGCCCAAACGGTTTCCATGCTTTTCTTTTGGTCTTAACATATGGCTCCCGTTTTACAGGGGAAGAAGAGAAAACGGTGGACATTTTACGGTCGATTTTTGGGGATAAGTTTGTCAAGCATCACTGCATTCTGATATTCACGCACGATGAAAATTTCGACCTCCAACAACAGAAGACACCTGAGAAGACATTCGAAGGCTGGCTAGAGGAGCAGACGGGTGAACTTGGAAAACTGATAAAGGAATGTGGAAATCGGGCTGTTCTTTTCTACAACTTGATAGAGGACAAAAGGAGTGAAACTCTCAAGGCATTATTTTTATATGGCAGAGAAATCAAAGAGCGCTACACGCATGAAATGTTTAAACAGGTGATGTCACAGCGAAAGGAATTGATCGAAAGTTCTGGAGCCATTCAACTCAAAGAGAACATTCAGCGTGATATCAACCTAGTGACTGGCATGTTGGGACCTGATGCTGGAGAACCCAACAAGAACCGACTTGACACGCACCTGAAGCAACTGGAAGAAAATTTAAGTAAAGAGAATCCACAATTAGAAAGTGTGCAATCATTGGAGCTTGCCATTGAAAGGGCAAAGAACGGCAAATACTCCAAAGCTCGTGCAAGTTCGTAGGCATTGAAACAAAAAGACGGCATACTCTTGCTAAAATCCGGGAACGCGTGAGAGGTGTCGTATCAGGTTTTCTACAGAAATGTGGAGTGAAATTTTCATAAAGGCGTCGTCTATGACCGTCTTCATCTGGTCTTATTGTTTTGATGTTTGAGACGTGATAAATATTACGAATGCAGTCGCAAGAAAAAAACCGACTTTTATCTCTCTTGCCATGACAGGCTTTGGTCGATGAATGTAAGTCACACAATCACAAACTAATGCTGACCATTTTTTGAGACTTTTGACAAGATGACGTTAGTCATGAGGCAAAATATTACCTCAGGATTCACCGAAACAAATGTCTCTGCGAAAGTGTTGATTCCTACACTTTTCTGGTGTTGGTATGAAATCTATCTTGATCATCTTTACTATTTTTTTAGCTAAGAGAAGTGCAGTAACCACCAACCACAAAAACAACGCATATAAAATTAGCTTGTATGTATTCCTTCTTATATAGTTTAACCTAGTAACTCAAAGAAAACTGCGCCTTTTGGCACAAAAACAACAGAACATAATTATTGAAAAGGAGAAAACTAAACTCCGGTTTTCGGAAGATCAGTCTGTCATCATGACCAGGAGAATGAGTAAAAAAAAAAAAAGAAGAAAACTTCATAAAATGCATATTATATCCTTTCTCTGGAGTTAAAGCAAGCAGAAAAGATCTTTGCATCGATCCCTGGATTAGACTACAAAGTCAGACATTATGCTGCCATTCTCAAATACTGCATCTTTTTGAAAATCCTTGCGGCTGGTGACATGACTGCTGCAGTTCATAATACTACAGAGAATGTCTAAAAAGAAATATACAGGCATGCACCAAAAGATGAAGCTAGCCAGTGTGGACATGAAGATAGGAATGACAATATCTGTCTTGAAATTGCTTTTACAGAGCGTGTGTTCTATATAGAGACTTTTGAGCGTGATTAATCACAGTTCCAATGTTTTATATGTCCAGCTTGAGCAGGAGTCCCAGTTGTGTTTGACTGCTCGAGGGGAATGGGAAAAGTGCATACAACTAGACTAAGACGAGAAGTCCTAACTGTTTGTCCCAGCTTTCACCACTTTCAGGGTTGTGATGCAGGTTGAGGAGAGGACATCAAACTAATCTTCAAGCAAGATGTTGATAGAGCTATCTGAAGGACGTTGACTATTATTCCTAAATTTTTTTGCTGACGCAAGCTGCAAAGAGTGTCCGTAAAGAGACATTTTCCACACAAATAGTCGCTCTCAGGATCCTTTCGGAGTGTGCTAAAAACAAAAACAAAAAACAAAGTGAATTCCCATCATTCTCAGCGTCTTGATCTCCATGATCTTCAGTGAGCCAGCACGAGTCTTCACGCACAAGATACAGGTGCAGCTTCAGTGGATGCTGATCGGGCCACTTCCCAATCAATATTTACAGTATCACAACTGATGATAGTCAGTAATTAGAAGTTTAGTTGCCGGAAGGATTTCACAAAGCGTAATCATATCAGAATCTAAGAAACACCAGTTCCTATTCACTTAGGACTGAAACTACTTTCAGAAACAAGAGAGCAGAGACATGCTGAGTGTTAACGCAGCTTTGGTTTGTCAGTTTTATATTAAAGAGTCATAAGCATTTCTATAGATATTTCAACACTTCCTGCTCCTATTCCTACTTTCTATATCAAAGCGTTTATGTCCCATTCTCCCAAAGCATCAACCAGGACACACTTGGACATAAAATAAAGTGAGAAACTTGAAATAAGCCTTCACACTACAGACAAAAACATCAAGCAAAGTTTGCCATATAAATTAGGCTACTCTACTACAATGTACCTCTCCTGTCCCTGAAAGTCTCTGATGCTACACATGCACCTGCTCTAGATCTGGGACCTTTGAACTTTTCATTTTTTCGTCTCACTATTCCCAAGACTGAAGAAAGACTCAAGGGGGAAGTGGGGGTGGGTCCTGAAAATGAGGTTTTGGGGTGAAATTATCAAAATCAGGGTTTTGCTATTGTTATGTACTTAAGCATGTCTAGAATCCAGAAAAAGTGTTGATGACTATAGAAAAATCCATTTTTTTGTCTAAAAATTGCATTTGAAGATGGTGACTGAAGCTTTGTTTTATCACACTTGAAACTTTTGACGGCCGATTTCTCAAAACTATATTTTTTAATAGCAAAATTCCTATAACCGTCGTTATTTCTGGACCAATCTATGTCTTTTTTTTTTTTTTCAGATTTTCTGAAATTCGTGGTGTTTTTGTAAAAACTTTGTGAAAATTGGTTATTAGTGGAACCCCAGTTTTGAAGCTGTGTAAAATACAATTTTATAAGGATATCCAAAAAAGCTCTCTATTAATGTTGAGAGAGTATCTGTGAACATGTCTGTGTAAAATTTCGAATGGATAGCTTTTCATTTGACGCAGGAGATAGTTATTGACATATTTTCATTTAAAACTTCAAGATAGTGGCCGTTTCCATAGCAACCAAGGAATAAACATGGTGTTTTTTTCACTGTTTTATACTAATTCGAACATGCTGAATTTTAAAAGAAGATAGTTAAATTTCAAAAAAAATGTGGCAATTAGAAAATCGCCCTCGGGACCCGCCCCCACCCCCTCCCCTTAAAGAGACAACGTTTTGATTTTCATAATGAAGTAGAAAGTGACCTGAAGACTCAAATTACTATAAGGAAGGGTCTTTCTATCGTTATAAACGTTTGATGGTAACTGACTGACGGAAGTTTTGTGTATTTACGTGTGGTAAATACATGAAAAAACCAAGGCGACCCTCAGGTGTCACAGTTCTTAAACGTCCCCTTAATGGTAGGTAAAGAACGTATTTATCACCCCGCGTATGCATTATGAATCAGCAATTTTGTTTTTTATTAATTTTGGAGCACCACTATATTACGTATACTTGTTATAATTTTTCACAATAAGCCAGTCTTAGCCAGTAAGTTGACAAATAGAAGGCAATACCTGCTAGAGCATACCCAATTAGAGGGCATCAGTTGACCTACTTTTGAACTGGTGTCAAGCCCCCCACAACAAGCTGACATCTTGCTTCCACCTAAATTCTTAAACTGTATAATACTGTACTCATTTGGACGCAGCCGCATGCATGCACTCACATTTGCCAACCTCCTTCAAATATTAAAATTTGGACTCAGCAAGCCCACTCCTAGATGCAACCACGCAGAACCAAATAAAATAAAAAGATAATACTGCACGCGAACAAGAACCCGAACTTCTGATTTATTCAGTCTCACCAGTCAGGTTTTGCCTTCGCGGTGTTTATTTCAGTTGTCCTTCAGAGTATAGCTTTATAGGTAAGTCATAACTCGAAGTAAGTTTTTGTCTCTGCTATCGGTGCTTCTTAGAGCAGCCATTGACTGCCTTTTCACTTGACCCTACTTTCATTAGCGCGACCGCGCGACCAGTACTCGCAAGTCTCTGTGCTGACATCGGCCATATTTCTGTACTCTGTGCCGCCCTGGCGTGCTGTGATCAAATGATGTTTAGTAGAAAAACAAAAAAAAAGCAGAAACGCAATGATGAAGCAAAAAAAAACCCCAAAAAACTGGTTGCACCGACATGCAGATAGCACTGTAATGCATCGACTCCAGAAGATGCGCATATTTCATGAGATATGGAATGTATATTATCCAGAACAGAGTCGCCTTGCACAGCCACCGCAGGGGACCGAACGCGTTAAGGAAACCTCACAGTGGGGGGGGGAAGTAGGTGGAGCTATAACTTCCTGCGCGCCTTGCTCAGAACTCGCCTACGAAAACAAAAAAAAAGTGTGAATGTGTGTGCGCAGCACATCCAATTACTTCCAAAGTAGCGGATAAGTTGTGCAAAAAAGGCGGTCCATATTTCGCCCTGTCTGGAAAAAAAAATGGGAAGTAGTGTAGTTATGTGTTGTCCCAGCGAACAGCTAAGATCACGAAAATACTTTCTATGAAATTAGATTCTGAGAATAACTTTTCCTCGGTAGGTCTGTAATATATAATCATATCATTCATTCTGGAAAGTGAAAATGGGTCTGCAGGGTTATGTAGGAACACTATGGCATATGAAATTAGAGTAATGAGGTCATCAACACTGCCAGGGTTTTTTATTATGGTTTTTTATTAACACGATCTAATATACAAAATTATAGATCGATGTGTTTATGGCTAGCTGACTGTCTGGCTTTCTGGGTTTGTCGAAGTTTATCTCGCTGCAAGCAATGGTTTAAACGTGTGCAAGTTAATTACAAACGGGAAGAGACGGGTTTTGGCCCAGCGGGGCCCTTTGAGACCCCAGGACATAAAAGAAAATCTTTTTTTTATGCACTGAAGTAAAGGTAATGGATAAAGTGCAGAAGGTAAAAGTAAGAACAAGGGCTGACATTATGCTTGATAGACTTTCAGTTGAGTATTACAGGCAACCCAGAACTGCCAAGTTGGCGTTATCAAACCAGATTCCTCGATAGGTCTGATAACAATACTTTTTGAGAGATAAAAAGTGTTTCCCTGTCACCCAACTAAATATTTGTACTGTATTAATTGTTGTTATTATAATAAAATTTTTGGCATCTTGCTCCGGTGCTGTCTGAAAAAGGGGAGAAGGAGGGAACAAACAAACTGCTGTCACATCTACACGGAATTGTACCTCTCAAATTATATTATACTGTTTTCAGAGAGCGGGGGGAGGGGAGGGGACGTGGGAGGAGGGAGGGGAGAGGTCCTTTATTTAGATTTTTCACAATTTTAATTTAGATGAGAAAAAAATGTGGCCTTCTTTTGCAGACCACGGGCCTGCACAAATGAATTCCGCTGAAGCCTTTAAAAATTTATTGTTTTACAAATTCAGGACTAAATTTCACCACTTCTGTAGTGTGGTTTCATGTTATACGATTATTTCTACACTATGCTATACTCTGCTATTATTGATTCTGATAGTCCAATTTTTTAGAACACTTAGCCTCCTGCAAACTTTAAGAATAGTATGGGTTTATAGCCCACGTTGGTGTACGTTACATTTTGTCATCTTTTGTTCAGTATTTTGACTGTGTATGTCATGCTATCTGTTGCGTCGGCTGTTATACTTTGTGCACACCTGTGTACACTGTACCGATCTTCAGTCAGGAATATTAAAATCTATCTGAATCTGAATCTGGGGGTGAAAGCAACTGTCAGCTCATATATTAAATATTATTTGCTGGTTGTTGAAATGACATCCACCGGTGACATGTTCCAGGTAGGTTTCTATGAGATTAGTGAACAAGCGCTGTGTCTGTCTCTAGGTATTGTCTTTTCTTTCTAGACTTGAGTTCAAATCTCACCTGGGATATTTTGTCCTCGACCAGTGTTATGTTGCTGAGCGTTGTTTTGAGTGTTTATAACAATGGAAGTGTTCATTCAGTTATCAGGTTTAATTAGGAAGTGGATCTATAAATTGTGCTTTTCATACCGAAAATGCTGAGATGTGTTTCGTGATTCCGACATTACTATTTTTGTGTGTGGCAAGCGAGTGAATCGTCCTTGCGTTTTCATTGTCACAACATTTAGATCTCGAGCTACTTTACCTCGCCACATGTGCAACTCAGGTCATTATATTATTATGGCTTAGTATTATGGGCACGGTTAGACGTAGGGTTAGGAAAACCCAAGCATCCTTGCGACATTCCCTAGAGATTATCATTGTCTAGGAACTTTTTCGTGTGTGCTTTTGTTTTCCAACCCTGTCCCAACCCTGTCCCAACCCTGTCCCAACCCTGTCCCAACCCTGTCTCAACCCTGTCCCAACCCTGTCCCAACCCTGTCCCAACCCTGTTTCAACCCTGTCTCAACCCTGTCTCAACTCTGTCCCAACCCTGTCCCAGCCCTGTCCCTGACTCTAAAGCAAAGGTAATGTGTGAGAGTCATGGTATAATGCCCGTCAATTTAGATCTTGTGTTTGGAGAGATATATAAAAAAAAAAACACCCCAAATTCTAATCTCAATTTAGATCTAGCTCTAGATAACAGAGATGAAGGATTTAAACCAGCAATAAGCCAAGTATAGAGACAAGAAACGGACAGTGATTACATTATAATAACGATAACGAGCAACGTCCCTTTCCCCCCCCCCCCCCCCCCC
>JAWQUT010000528.1:229388-242335 GCA_033807755.1 Ellobium chinense | reverse complement strand
AGATGTGTATAAGAGACTAATGTACGCCTCTATTTGTAAATAGACATTTTAAAGACTTGAGTTCTGATAGTGGTAGCCTCGACCAATAAATCCCCGCTGTAAAGGGCTAGTTATGCAAATCAATTATTATGATTATTATTATTATGTATCATTATTTTGAGGAAATCATAGTCTACTACAGAATATTCAGCATTCAACAAAGCTATGAAGTAAGAAAAGAAATATACCGGCAAGTCCCACCGAAAGTGTCCAAGATCTTTACAATAAATATTATTTATTGAAATCTTACTCCACCTTTAACGAACAATTTTCTCAAATATCTTGTTAAGTAGCCGCTTGTTTCCTCCATTATTGAGGTCTATAAAGATCTTCCTACTAGTCGTGACGAAGGTTAAAGATATTTGTGTCGCTTTAACGATAGCGCGACTTTGCTTCTGGCGTGCATTCTTCCACTTTCATTTCAATCCAAAGAGAGACTGCACCAGCATTACACACCAAGGCATATTCAATGCAAACTAATTAAGGAAAAAACAAAAAAACAACAACAGAAAAGGAGAAGGGGTGTGGAGGGGGGATTTTATATAATTTTGTCTTGAATAATACATGCCCTTCCGTGCAACTCTCGTGTGACATGACAAGGAAGATTTTACGCCGAAGTGCAAAACGATACTTTAATTATAGCACATGACCTCACATGACCGAAACGATCCATGCCATATAACGGTTGCTCAGACCTGATTTTTCTTTCTTACATTTACCCCCAGCCCTTCTCTTAACCCTAGACAAGGCCGATGACGTGAGCGTCCTTGTTCTTGAGTACTTCGCATGAAGGAAGTCAAACCCTAAAATACATTTGGTGCCAGTATCAGCCAGTCTAGGTAAGCTTTAAGATAAGACCTTTTTACATGCACAATTAAAAAAGAATATCATGAGATTCTCCCAAAGGGCTTGTGCTGATAGTTAAGGACCTGGAAGTCTGGCAAGTTCTGTAGTAGCGGGCATCCCCTGAATTTACGCATGCTAATTGCAAAGGNNNNGGGGGGGGGGGGGGGATCGCATGGTGTAAATATATACAGCCCTCTATTTTCTTTAGGTGGAAAACAATGACCTTGCATAATTCTGAAGCCAGGTATAGACCAGCTGTTTGTTATTTCCAGGGGTCATCCATTGCAATGAAAACAGTTCTGAGAAAATCGCGATTGAAAAAAAATGTTCAATACTGTAACTTATCTCATTTACTTCAGAGAAACTAAATAATATCTAAAATTACTGAGGATGTTCCCTTAAAATAAGTATTTTTGTGCATAGACATGATTTTCTTTTCAATGTCCCCAGCAAACAGAAATTTGATACTGAATGGCCATTTTGAACTTTGGAGTTTAATGATAAAAGTCTCATTGTGTCTGGCTACAAGATAGTTGCACGTGTGAATGCTGGACTGTCTGTGTTGGAGTGTGTTTCTTGTGAAAGTGTCGGTGAGAGAAAAGTTCACCTTGTTCTTGGTGAGACAGAATTAGATCAAGATAAACTCAGAGTAAACTGTTCTTTTTGTGACATGTTTCACGCCAGGTACACGCCGGCAGAGAGACTTCATTCACGTTAAAAACTTTAACAATAAACGGTTCGCTATTTTCTGCGAACACAGACAGGCTCATCACTACTAATTCTATTCTGTATTCACCAGGACAGTCTTAAGACCAAGACAGTGTGTCCACTTGGAGACAGCGTCTTCACACTCACCTGCACAGTCGGAAATAGCTGTGGCAATCGACCATACTGTTTGACCTGACAATATCTGCACGGTCAGCCTTCATGCCCGATCAGTGAAATGAAGGTATGATACTCGACAAGATATAAAGAAATTCTAAAACTTTAACTGTACGTAAAATGCAAGTCGATACAGTCATAGACAGTTTGCTTATATCATTTGAGTGAGTTTTTCATGGGAGGGAACAAAACTGTAATAGACAGAGCAAGGAAATATTATCTATCTCAAGCTATGATATTTCTCAAACTGTTTTTTTTTTAATGAGTAACTTTGTGACTTCCTTTATCTGTGACATTTGACGGATGAATGTTCATAAATAGACATTGTGAAAAGCAGAACTGAAGAGGACAAGTTGTATATGATGAACACAGATATGTAGTATGAACTGCGATAAAACTTGGGTATATTTTATTTTTTAAAAAAGAAGCATTTTGGAATGTTTTGTTTGTTGGTCTGTCGAAATGTGTTTCCACTATACATGCAGGAATGAAATCATTGGTGTTAATGGTGTTTTTTTTCAGCATGATCTGTAAGTTGTAGGCTTTGTATTTACCCTCTTTGTCTCAGTGGTCTATACTGAAAATATCTACATTGAAATATAGAGCAGTGTTACAGTCCAGAACAATATTAAATACTTCACAATTATCCCAAACTAAAACATTACATGCACTGTGCAGTATGACCTGTGAACTCCCCACTCTGTAATCCCACTTCACTTGGACAGACCTGGTGTTTTCTGCACATTGTGTAGTTAGTAATAGAACTACTCAGCCATTTCGAGGAAACTTGAACTTTAAAATTTTCTCAAAACTTTTTATACTACGTTACAAACAACATTCAGAAAATGTACGCCAACAAAGCAAATTCAAGAGTCTCTCCCCTTGACCTCCCTCCCCCTCCCCCACACCTTGTGTCATCACATATTATGTTTTATACTCTCTTTATATATTAATTATTATACTGACTGAAGTTATTGTCTATATATAGAACAGGTTGATATTTCGAGGGCTTACACAAAGATGTAATCAGGCAACGTCGATGATTCCGATTGTTTATTCCTATGACAAAATGAGTCAGTAATTCACAAAGTCACTGAAGCATTTTTTTGGTCACTGTTCCACATGGGAAATTATTTATACATTTATTTGGTTAATGACAATGGCTGCCATGGGTAAAGCCTGAGTGTTGATCACAATTATCTCTCAGGGAAGACAACTACTCAGCATTAAATTCCTAACATTAGCATTTCTTGAATTATCTGCCTTGTCGTTATATTGAAAAGGTCGATTTACTAATATATTTTTTATTCACAAAACTTTGATGTCAACATCATTCACCCACCATTATACTGTCTTTGTATAATAAACTGTCCTCTTTATATTTAGCACTTATAATTATACTGTACATCTATCTCCAGCTACCTGACACAATCATGATGTGTCCATCAGAGATCAGACAAACGTTGTAGAATCTGGCTGAGTATCATTGATGACGTGTCGTACTGTTCTATAGGTGAGACATTTACAGGAGAAATGAACTTGAAACATTTCCTCACTTCATTTTACACCTGTTGCTTGTTCCCTCCGGTTTTATGGTGGGGCTGTCCCAAGATCCAGATTTACTTGGGTTGGTCCTATAAATTGGTCCTAGAGGTTAGTACTTAAGTTTGGTCCTGAAGATTAGTCCTAGAGGTTGGTCCTAGAGACATGTGAGGGACAACAAAATCCTTTTGAGGGATCCTAACGCTGGGAAACCCTTTCTCATGATTAAAGAAGGGCAGGGTGGGGGAAAGGCAGGGGAAGGATGGGTCATATGGTTCCAGTGAATCGGAAATGAAATTCTAATTATTTTCAACTTTCCACTTTTCGTTCGTGTTCTGCCTCCGGCCCTGGATGGACCTGATTCTATTTTATTCATTCGTATCCGGTTACAGACCTGTAATGAGATTGGAACCTATTTTCCTCTACATTAACATTCTGAGCTGCCCTCTGAACCCAAAGTTTTAGCTTTCACCCAGACCCATACCAGATTGAAGCTCATTATGTGGCCCAAATTTTAAGGCTAACCCAACCCTAGCAAGCCCAGTGACATTTTGAGCTTGGTTGCTATTTGTAAACAATGTCTACCTTCTACACTGGTGAACGCCAAACCCCTTCTCTTCCGCCTGAGCACACCCTTGACCTGGCAGTTCCAGCCCAGGGCTTAATAATGCCTGGCAAAATAAGTAAAATGGACTTAGTTTCCCACGACATCAAAATTTCCCCCCTGGATCCCTTATTACTGGAAGCAGGGCATGCCAAAAGAGGGAAAAGGGGAGATGAAATATAACCCTTAAGTGGCAGGATCCATATCCAATAGTGAATGTACAAAAATTACAGGCCTGTAACCATTAGATCTGCTCAGACAGAACTATTCTCCACAAGAAAGTATGTTGCACACAATTATTTTGCATTAGCAGTTGCAAAAATTGTAGTCACATTGGGTGCTTCTGTCTGAACCTCGGCAGGGATCAGTTAATCGAACAAACAAACAAACAAACAAACAAATAAACAAACAAACGTACAAACAAACAAGAATCCCCTTATCTCTACGTAGTTGGTTCGTCTAGTTTTAGTTTGATAAAGTTTGAATTTAATAATAATCATTAACTTGTTGTAAAAATCATTACGGCTTCAGTAAATTTTCACTACATTGTAAAAGGACTTGAGCCCGAAAATTAAGTGTTATAACTTGTCTTTTACTGTGAAATTTAAATTATATAGTCTAGTATCACTCAGTTCAGTTGTGATTGTTTTGTCTCAAAAAGAGTGAGGGGCACCACAGGATCATTTCTTTTGAGACACCATGAATATGTGACATCATTTCTTTTGTAACTATTTTCACTGCCGTGGCCGTAGGGTTTCCCTCTGTCTAGATTTTATTTAAAAAATTGTTTCAGTCTGTCTTTCTTACCGCTTGTCATCGTTCTCTTCACGTTTCAGTTTCAGTTCAGTTAAACACTTGAAATAAAGTGCTTGAAATGTCACAGCGTTTCTATAGTCTAAAGTTTCATCGATGATTGTCAGCTGTTTGGATCTACTTTGTGTCGCGTAACTGTGTGGTTCACTCAGTTCAGCTGTGATTGTTGTGTCTCAAACAGAGTGAGGGTTACTACAGGGTCCTTTTCACAGTTAAAAGTTTATTTTTATTTTAATTAGTTAGAGTTTATATGATGAAAAGGATCTAAAACTCGTGTTTGTTTGATATCAGATAATTTATGAAATGAGTTATACATGAACATTTATCGTACTCGCGAGCCTCTGGCGAATACAATAAATTTTAATGTATAACTCATTTAAATCTGATATCTACATTCCATCATGCATTTTCTCTCCATTTATATCGCTGGTGGACCCTTAAGATTATATCGGTGTTGTGATTCTTCAAATTTCAGACAAGCCTTTAACAGCTGCAGTCCTGCTAGTCCTGCCACAAGGCTATTGATGAGGACTATAGATGTCTGGAGTCTTCCACAGAAAGCTATGAACACCAAGGCATACTGGACTTGCCACTGGATATTTATGTTTAAAATATTCCTGTTGTTGTTGTTGTTAAGTTTCAGTATTGCATTATTATAATAATAATAAAATATATTTTAACTTTGTTAAAAAAGATTTGATTTGATCTGTGCCGTTTATCCAGGAGAGAGAGACACGGGGAGAGAGAGCTAGAGAGAGAGAGAGAGAGAGAGAGAAAGAGAAAACTTCGCACCGTTATAAAGTATCTAATGTGTCTAACTCGATCAGTCAAGACAAGGGTGAAATTTAAGCAACTTTAACCTGTGAATTTTCACCTTTCTGGGGCAAGTCAGGCACCATTACAGAGGGAGGACAGTCTAGTCTAGTCTCTGAATGTCTTCAAATAACACAATCAGGAGTTTGCACACTTTGTAAAGATCTAAATATAGTATGCTTGGACAGACAGACAGACAGATAGACAGACAGACAGACAGATATATAAGAACAATAACTTGAAATGAAAATATACTTTAAGAAAATACAAGCACTGTCCATTCACCTATCATATGTGCTGTCGCTTCATCTATTTCTATTCCTGCATGCCCTTCATACCATCTGGCACTCGTAACACGGTAAGCGAGAAAAACCAAGTCAACTTTTTTTTACAAATTTACACCGAATGTCTGATGAAGAGGATAACCATGCCTATCTCCCCTTGCATGTACATTAACAGGTGAATAACGGACCGCCATCGTAAGTACCCGAATTAAAAGTTGACTGTCTTGGGCTATACTACAAAGTATCCAGACAACTAGATAGGTCCATGATGGCACTGGTGGTAGTGGTGGAAGTGGAGGTGGTTGTGGATGTGAGCTTGAAGGTGGTTGTGGTTGTGGTAAGCCGCAGTCATGATGATGATGATGATAACAATCATTGCTTGTGCATTTCTATCCGAAATGGAATTCATTTCCGAATTCGGATCCTCCTAAAATTTGGAGAAATGTCACACTTCCAGTTCCAATGTAGAATTAAAATCCAGTTCCCAGTTCCACATTGAGAGATGACATGAATTCCGTTCCAGTTCTAGTTTCTTTAAAACTATTTTGTCTCAAGGTGGTACCATGACATTATTACAAATTCAAACATACAACAAACATAGACTATATCTACTCTCTTTAAATACATAACAGGACTTTATTGACATAATATGACTATATAACACAGAGTGTCTCTCAAAGCTTACACAGACCACTGACAGACTTAAGTTCTTAAGTTTATGAGAAAAAGTGGCTATGCATCATTTGATGAGGTTAAAACTTCATTTGAGAATTTTTGAATCAAAACCAAGAGAACACCCTATCACAACAGCTCTTGAATATTTACTGCAATAGACGTGCAACTGTCCAAAATCTGACTGAAGATCAAAGATAGACTCGAGAATTCATTAAGAAGAAAATAGTATTGTCTACTGTCTTAGAATAATGTGACTGGTAGTAAATCAAAACTCAAAGAGTGCGTACCAATAGCTTTGACATAATATATTATTTTACAGCAATACATTGAGGTTTGTAAAACTTACTAAATGGTTATAAACAAGATCACAAAGTCATAAGAAGAATGTGACGATACATTATTCTAATCAGGCAAAATAACTGGTTTTAAATCAAAACTTATATTCTATGATAAAAGCTGCAACAATTAGATAACATTTTATTACAAAACATAATACACATTTAAACAACAACCAAAAAAAACCAAAACTCACAATTCCATAACGAGAAAATGACAGATTTACACGCTAAAGTAGCATTGAGTAGTGAGTACATTCTCTTACAACAGCTTATTTACATTTTACTGCACAGCACGGAGTGTTATGACACGTTCTAAATAACTATCAAAATAAATTTAAGAATTCATAAGAACAGGAAGGCTGAAGGAGGCGAAGCAATGAGCATTACTTGCTGGAAAAAAAAAAGACACAGTGATCAGCTTTAAACTTTACAAATATTTCATTAGAAAACAAAAAATGTCCCCAAGTCCTAAGAATACCACAGACATACTCAAGAATTCCAAAGTGACACAATTAGAAAGTGACTACTCTCTGTATTATCCATTGAATAAGCAAAAAGTGACTGCATCAAAAATGACATTTACGGTACATCTCATATAACAGCTCATTTATATTTTACAGCACATATGAAACGTTGTAAAGATTAAATCGACCCCTTAATGCAACTTTGTCTTAAGTGCCAATTTTATCAAAAGGGATTTAAAACCATGGTGCGGTGCACCAGGAGAAGGCCTCTTAAAGTAACTTTGTCTCATCTCCATCCTCAATGAAACGAGAGAGTTATTAAAAATAAACACTTTGTCTTATGAACCAAATCAGTTAAATCTATTACAGAATTCCTAAGAAGAAAGTGGCTGAGCAATGAGCATTACTTGCTGGGCAAAAAAAAAAAAAATACTAGAGTAACCAGTTTTAAATCAAAACGTGTTTCACTAGAAAACAAAGAATGTTGTAAAACCTCACAAAGAACACAAACATATTATACAAAGTATATACACAGGAATTCATATGTGGCACAATTAGATAGTAGCTAATCTGTTTATGCATTGTCTGCTGACACAGAAGAAAGTGGCTAGTCTGTTTATATACTGTTTGCTGATATAGAAGAAAGTGGCTAGTCTGTTTATATACTGTTTGCTGATATAGAAGAAAGTGGCTAGTCTGTTTATATACTGTTTGCTGATATAGAAGAAAGTGGCTAGTCTGTTTATATACTGTTTGCTGATATAGAAGAAAGTGGCTAGTCTGTTTATATACTGTCTGCTGACACAGAAGAAAGTGGCTAGTCTGTTTATATACTGTTTGCTGATATAGAAGAAAGTGGCTAGTCTGTCTATGCAATGTCTGCTGATATAGAAGAAAGTAAATATACATCTAAAGTGAAACTTATGGTACATGCCATTACAGTAGCTTATTTACATTTTAATACAAAACATGAAATCTTAAAAATAATTCATCGAAAGGACATTCCTACACAGAATTTCTGGCTGCAGATGAAGCAAGCCAATACCTTTTTTCCTCGCGTGTATGATAACGACGACCACCAAACGTCCGAAGTGAAAGGTCGAATTTCGATTGCTCTAGAAAGGCTAATTTAAAAAATATGTATATTTATGTTAACAAAAATTCGATCCGATGATCCAGAACGGGCGATGGATAAGTTATAAAGATGGATCTAGGTCTTAATTTCCTTCCCTGTGGAATTTTGTATTCGACTCTAGCTCCAATTTCACAATAAAATATGGAATTCACCCCAATTCCGTTGGGGTAAATACGGAATTAATTCCTATCCAGATTCTGATACTGCACAGGCTTGTCGTCAAGTGAACCAGACAACTTGCAGCCAACGTTTATAGAAAACCATAATAATCAACTGCAATCTTTTAGTATATAAAATCAGTTTTTAGTTAAAACAAAGAAACTAGTTTCATAGAGATGAGAAATAATGTCGAGCACTCTTACAAGGTGATGATAAAATTGTCACTTCGTAAAAGATCTTCAGTATAGTGCACGTGAAACAAGCTAATGGCATCAATCTTTGACACAGCGAGAAGACACAGCAGATTATTACTATCCCTGTAAGTACTAACACAATCATTTCACTACTCTCATTTCCTTAAAGAAAAACATCATTATGCTCGTATATCAACCTGAATTGCCACACTAGTAAAACGCCTCTTAGTTCTGTGTCACTTTTGTAGCGGTACTACCCAGCCGGTCAACCCTAGAGCGAGAATGTTTTCCTTTTCTCTCCTTGTTCTTTCTCTAAAGCTAATGTTTCTGTCTTTCCCAGTCTCAACCCTCTCCCAAAGCACATAATGTTTGTCTTTTTAACTATCAGTTTGAACCACAGTGCTATGGTGTGAAACCACTGATAGGACAGGCTATGGTGTGCAACCACTGAAAGGACAGGATACTAAGATGTGCAACTATTGATAATACAGGGTACTAAGGAGTGCAACTATTGACAGGACAAGCTATAATGTGCAACAACTGATAGGACAGGCTATGGTGTGCAACTGTTGAAGGGACAGGCTATGGTGTGCAACTATTAATGGGACAGGCTATGGCGTGCAACTATTGATGGGACATGCTATGATGTACAGCTATTGATGGGGCATGCTATGATGTACAACTATTGATGGGACAGGCAATGGTATGCAACTATTGATTGGAAATGCTATGGTGTACAACTATTGATGAGACATGCTATGATGTACAACTATTGATGGTACATGCTATGATGTACAACTATTGATGGGACAGGCTATGGTGTGCAACTATTAATGGGACAGGCTATGGCGTGCAACTATTGATGGGACATACCATGATGTACAACTATTGATGGGACATGCTATGATGTACAACTATTGATGGGACATGCTATGATGTACAACTATTGATGGGACATGCTATGATGTACAACTATTGATGGGACAGGCAATGGTATGCAACTATTGATTGGAAATGCTATGATGTACAACTATTGATGGGGCATGCTATGATGTATAACTATTGATGGGACAGGCAATGGTATGCAACTATTGATGGGACATGCTATGATGTACAACTATTGATGGGACATGCTATGATATACAACTATTAATGGGACAGGCTATGGCGTGCAACTATTGATGGGACATACCATGATGTACAACTATTGATGGGACATGCTATGATGTACAACTATTGATGGGACAT
Source organism: Ellobium chinense (assembly GCA_033807755.1). Lineage (NCBI taxonomy): Eukaryota > Metazoa > Mollusca > Gastropoda > Ellobiida > Ellobiidae > Ellobium > Ellobium chinense. The sequence continues at coordinate 232,299 of JAWQUT010000528.1, read as the reverse complement.
GCTATGATATACAACTATTGATGGGACACGCTATGATGTACAACTATTGATGGGACATGCTATGATGTACAATTATTTATGGGACATGCTATGATGTACAACTATTGATGGGACCGGCTATGGCGTGCAACTATTGATGGGACATACCATGATGTACAACTATTGATGGGACATGCTATGATGTACAACTATTGATGGGACATGCTATGATGTACAACTATTGAGGGGACGAGCTATGGTGTAAAAGTGAGGAAAAAAATAGCGGGCCCTTCACCTCGCCTTCAAAATCACGCCTCTTTCCCTCCTACAAGAGCTTAACACTTGCCCTTAGTTTGTTTTTATTTTTTATTTTTCTTCCTACTTTCTTCTAGCATTCTATCCTCTTGCTCCCCTCCTTTCATGCTTTACCTCCCTTCTCTAATTTAGCTCCTGAAATCCTCCCATGCCACTTGACACATTGTTCCACCTGACACACCGTTCTACTACTGTGAGGGACTACTGGAATGAATTCACAGGTGGATCTCAACAGCAGTTGGTAATCAACTTAAGAACAAGCTGTTAATGTCTCTCCTTAGTTTTACAACCAATGAATTAGTCAGAATCAGACCTGTCACCTGGCACCCTTGCGATTCATTTTTTCTTCATATCTGTCCATCTGTAACCAGATGGTAATACATATACATTGAACCTTTAACATAATTATGCGGTATTTTAGCTGATACACGTGATTTGAAATGTGTGCCGCCAGGGATTTTCATAATTCACCGCAAAATATCAGGTTTTGAAAAAAAAGGGCAAAAGTCGCCTGAAACTATGAAATTTCTTGCCCCCACCAGCGGTCCCACTCATATCCTCTCAGTTTGCAAGCTAAATCAACTAGGGAACCAATTCATCACAGAAACGATATTCCAACAACGATGAAATCATTTTATCCTTATCGCCTGATGTTGTTTCCTAATTCCACTTGTAAGTTTGATGTAAATCCATACCTACACCACTTTCCAACAAAATTCATGTTTGGCTCTCACTTAGTTTTCTACAACTTTCATTAAGAAGACACTTTTGATGTAACGTAATGAATATAGATACATAGTATTATTTTCTCATGACTTTCCTGGTCTATATAACTATAGGCCTGTAACAGTAGGTTGCCTGCCTGATGTGTCCAACATGAGGTCAGCGGCAAGCTAAGGCTCTTTCCCGATGTCAGTGACGGATAGTTCATGAACACAGAATTCCTGTTGCTGATCCACGTGCTTAAAGAAATCGATCACACAGATGGGGAAAAAATAATACAATATTTTTTAGCATTGACCACCACGTGACCAATCAACAAGTTCAATTTCAAGTTTATTAGGCACTTGGTCAGTAACAAACATCAATAAGTGAAACAAACATGAAAGATTCTCAACAACATTACCGGTCAGTTGATGGCCTTGCAACAATTCGACACTGAACTCGCAGTTTTCTCGCAGCTTATCTGTGTAACGTGCCCGATTCAAGTCAACTAAACGCTCTGTGATAGTCATTGATACAAAGTCATGGCTGGTCATACAGCAAATAATTACAACATTGAATTTCTTTTTACGTGTACTTTTAATTTTTACAATCATGAAACTCAGCCCAATTTTCTGAGTTTTACTCATTCGGCTGGTGTGATCACACGAAAGACGTGATTTGCACGATTTGACACTGATCTAATTGTTGAAATTGGAATGAGTACTTTTCAAAGGCAGAAAAGGCAAGTATGAAAAAAGTGGTGTCGAATACCTTTATTTAATATCGATTTCCTATAATAGAAAATGTTGTGTTTTTAAAGTATTGGAATATTTATTATATTCATTTCAACGTACGAGGCATATTCCGAAACAGTAAGTACAGGATTGCCAATGCACTTAAAAAATACAGACTTCTACCTCTTCTCTGCATCAATGAGACTTCAAAGGCAAATGACCAAATGACTGTGTCAAGGCTTAGGTCGCACGAGCGCAAGTCTTTTAAATTCTTTGAATAAGACGAGGAACAAAGAACAAAGGTTTAGTTTGGAAACACAGATTGAGGTTATTTCTTTGACATAAATGACGACAATAATACGCAAAAGACAGTGTGTAGTCTACAACATAGAGAGGTGAAAAATTCTGACTCCAAAATGTGTCAAAAACACGTGTCGAAACTGGTTGCACTTGAACTACTGCTTGTCCCAGTGTATGTGTGTCTGTTTACCGTGTATGTTGACATTGTCTTAAGATCTCTACTTTACTTTCATACCAATGGTAATCAACCTCAGTTTACTATTTTCATAGACTTTAAATTCTTTTTACTGCACCATGAAGACTTAGCAAGTAATGAGAATGGGGATATATACATATATATCTATCTATCTAACTATATGGCTCCAGAACGGAATCGGTCTTTGCATTTAATGAAGTCGGAAGAACAGCCAAACTGCAGCTAAAACAAAATTAGCATAGCATTTTTAGTATCGTGTCTTGCCCGTCTTGGATTGTTTGTTTACCCTTGAGTACATGCGTGATGTGTTCACTGACCCGCTACTTGAGATGATTTTTTGGGTTTTTTTTTTTTTNTTTTGGGGTTTTTTTTTTTTTTTTGGTTATAATATAACAGAGGCAGTAGTGAGTTTTTAACTCAGTGAGCAAGGCTGAAGGTTCCACATCACCTTTCCCTATTCCTTCCTTGTGTCGCTTTTCATTTCTATTCTGGCAGGCTCCCATGGGGTTCTTTACAAGTAAATATGCCGGAGGCCAACAGCGAGAAAGTCTAAGATGTCTGGAGATGTGCGATTGAGAGCTTGAGGCTCATCTGAAGCGATCGTCTGGCTACATATCTACCCATGAGTCTTGTGCCAGAAGTGAAAAATAATTTTCAAAAAGTCATATGACCCCTCTCCCCC
>JAWQUT010000528.1:212435-229371 GCA_033807755.1 Ellobium chinense | reverse complement strand
AAAAAAAAAGGAAGTCAGCTGTTATACATGTATGTAGTGGACCTATAACTAAGATCAGCATGAAACACCAGCTCCTATTCAGAATAAGAACAAGCTCAGTTGACTAGTAAGGCCAAAGACCTCGGTACACTGGACAGTCGGCACTAACAAACGAATAGTCATTGTTTAACAACTGCCGGTCACATCACACAGGGAGTCTCAACGCTCCATACAATTCTGAAGGACCATAGCGGTACGAAGGCTCTCCACTAGTAGGCTACACATAAGCAATACTATGAAGTCTCGTCTGAAGACGCCAACACGAGAGAGAGAGAGAGAGAGAGAGAGAGAGAGAGAGAGAGAGAGAGAGAGAGAGAAGAAAACAGTTTGTGAGTAGTCAACATGGACATACTAGATACTTTCTAATGGCGTTTTGGTTTGCATTATTTGAACCAGAAAACTATTTTAGATCAAATTATCACAATAAGAACGTGGACCATAACATAATAATAGCAGCAGGGGAGGGGGTAGATGGGAGAGGGGAGAAGACGGGAGAGGGGGTAGACGGTAGAAGGTATAACGGAAGAGGACCCCGTTCGCAGTTCGATGATAAAGATTTTTACAGACTTTCAAACGTTGTTTCGCCTTTTCCAGTTTTGAATTTCTCCCACTTGGCAAGGAGAAGAGGAACTGTATACAGCACAGGGTTTAAGGCTGAGTTGACCGGAAGTACAAGAACAGCTGACCAAGCATAGGCTTCGTTACCGATCTCGTGACCGGCTACTGCCATCAAGCCCATGACACCGATAGGAAACCAGCACAGGAAGTCGGTGACAGTTATTAAAGACAGTTGTTTAGCCACGACTATATCCTGAGCTCGTCTAACTCTGGCCTGGACTGTCATTTTCGACGATTTCGAGATTCTGTTGGCTGATATGGCCCTGTAGATAGCGTACTGTCCTAGGGCTATGGCTATAAACATGACAAAGTTTAGAATGATGAAGACGGAGAAAGAATACTGCCAGCCTGCTGAGTAGTCTCCAGAGAGAGGAAGGCCAAGACACATACCGTTAGTCCTGTAGATATTCCAGTGTCTGAAATATGGCAGAAGAGGAACCAGGGACAGAGCCACCCCCAATGCCCATGCCAGTGCAGCAGTGATGACCATTCCAAGTTTTGCAATCCGAACTTGCCCGAATGGAAATCTAATCACTAAGAATCTGTCAACGGTGATAAGAAATATGAAGAAGGTTGACGTTTCTGAAGAAAGCGTAGACAGAAAATATGCCGTCCGGCACGCTATACTGTCTTGCCAAGTGTTTTCCTCCCAAACGTATTGACCTCTAAACTTTTCATCGATGGATGCTATAATAAGGAGATAGATTCCCATGAGCAGATCAGAGAAAGCCAGATTTGTCACAAAGAGGCCATAGCCCCGTTTCAAGATCGCCCGGTCCCATACAAACCTGAAGACAATGACCAGGCTATTCCCAAGTACAGCTACAACACCCATTGTCCACAAGAGAACACGTTGAACCGGCTCACGGACCAGGTCATAACAGGAAGAGATGGCGTCTTGTGGCGCGTGACATAAATGAGCAGGAATACCACTGCCTCTGACCTGTGGGCAGCAAAGTCTGAAATTATCTGTGTACAGACCAGACCGAATTTGAATGCCGTCAAAGGAACCTGCATTGAATTCCGTAACTGGTGTACTCAATAAATTGAGTGTTTCTAAATTGAACAGCCCACTGAACATCTTCTCGAAGAGTGTAGTTATTTTGGTGTGACTCACATTGAGATGCTTCAAACTACTATGTATGCTAGAAAAGCTGAAGTAGTCCACACGATCGATGCTTGTATATGACATGTCAAGAACTTTTAAATGATTCGGAAACCAGATGCTTATCTGGCCGAAGGCCCAGAGCGGATTAAACGAGATATTTAGGACTTGAACTTTATCCGGTAGACTGTCTATTTGAAGACTCTGTATTCGATTGTGACTCACATCTAAATGGATGACCTCGTCCCATCCTTCATGAAACTGGAGATACACTGTTGTAATATCCGAAAGTTTACAGCCAGATAGTCTAACTTCATACAGGTACACGACAGTCCTCCCCAACTTGTGCCCACTTGATTCTAACTGAGATAGGTCAACACCTGACAGATCTAAATATTTTGTTCCAGGGCCTATGAACTCCAGCCTCTGCAAAGGTAATGATGTGTTGTAGTTCAGCACAGTCACTGTTCCTGCCACACAGCGAAAGCCAGCCATGCAGGAAGTTTGGCAGTTCAGTTCATCATCTCCATCTGGACAGTGTTTGTGTTGGTCACAAACCAGGTCAGGGTGAAGACACATGTGGCTATTCCAACATGCAAAGTTGCTAGTGCAGTTTGATGGTTGTACTGCAAGCTCGTCTTCTCCCATAGGACAGTCATAGAACGAGTCATGAACGTAGTGGTAAGGGATACAGTAAGATTTGGGGCACTTGAAATAACCCACTAGGCACTCAAAGTCATCGCAGTGACGTAGATGGGACATATCCCTGCATCCAAGCGCATGATTATACCTGTCCCTGACGTAGACACAACGCGGCGCCCAGATTGGCTGCTCAGTGTTGTTGAAACACGGCTGGCTAGTTTCAAGTTTCCCCAATCTTTCGTCTAGTGGACCCTCTGGTCCTTTGCAATCAGTGGTTCCATCATTGAGCTGGGATGGATAAATGCATTCATTATTGCAAATGAATGCACATATCTCATTGTCATGGCTGCCTGGGGGAGACTGGAATAACTCGTCGTGCTCAATGTCCCCAGTGATTGGATTGAAACAGCCACCGCAGTCTACTTCTCCATCATGGAACAAATGTTTGGGTAAACAAGTACCATCACAGCAACGTAGACCCCTACACATAGTGCAGTCTTCTTCATCGCTGCCGTCCACGCAGTCAGGATAAAAGTCGCATCTTTGACTATTCTTAACACATTGGTTAGATCTGCATGTAAATTCTTGATCAGAGCACACTCGGTGGGAGCAGACACTTTCATCTCGACTATCATTACACTGTCGGACATAGTCACAAACATAGGAATATGGAATATACCGTCTGTCATCATTGTCCCCGCAGTCAAACATTTTCACATTTCCCTCCTCGGACTCGTACCATTCTCGGAACGTAGGATCACTTAAATGTGCACCAACGGAAACCAATCTCTCAGAAAACGACGTAACTTCATTATATATGTTCGCGTCTGTAAGTCTCATATCATAATCGGTGAGGTCCATTTCTGCTAGGGAAAAATGACCCTGTGGAGAGCGTGTGAGGACGACTTCACATAAACTCATGATACCCAACGCCTGTCCACAACCCACAGCCATCCATCCCTCTGAACTGAGCCTTCTGTCGTGGTCAAACGCCACGCCCTTTCTGGAGTTTCCCAAAGAGAAAGAGTCATTGAACCTGTCACTGGAGATCTCTTGAAATGCCCAAACACCACAACCACGATTAGCTCCTCCCTCTGGACTTCCCATCATCCAATGTCTCCATATCAATGGGTTTCCGTTGATCCATGCAAATCGTCTGTCCAAAGCTGTTTCATTTCGTCTGATGCCTATGTTGATATAGGTCTTGCTCCGACTGGCATACTGTGGATGACAATGCAAGTAGACAAGTTATGGGAAAATATTACGCCTCCAACTTACACGTTTGATTCCGCCCCCCTACGCCCTCAACCCCAAGGAAAAAAAAAATACGGAATTCACAAACGTGGCTATAATCATTTCCACAGACTTTGAGAGTCGATAACCAAAATTTGCAAATAATAACGGCTTCCAGTGCAGCAACGAGTATACAAATTTCATAACAGGAACTTTCTTTTTCAAAAAAAAAAGAAAATTAAAAAATTACGCTTTTTTTTAAATAGTAAAAATAGTAAAAAAATTAGTTTATGTAATTTCAGGTAAATTTGCAGACATTTTGACGTTATCTTTGACCGTCGAAAAATACAAGGCACAAAAACCTAAGTGCATATAAATGTTTTTAGGTGATTAACTTCAAAAATGTATTTCTCGCTGTGATAAACAGAGTTTTGTTTGCAAACTAGTCTTGTGTATGGTGATAAATGTCTTCTCCGAAGTAATTATTAGAAAACCTCTGCCCTTCATTTACTGACAGAAACTGCATCGACCCCGGTAGCGGCAGTCTGAGATAGGGCGATAGGGCCCCTAAAAAATGTGTGCGACCATTATTATTCCAAATTCAGTTTAGGTAAAGTTTGAAGGCAATTTCTGCATTGCTTGGCAAGCTTTACATGAAATGATAGCACATTTGAACCCGATATTGCAAATAAGAAGACAGCGAAGTGTGACTATCGGAAAGCACAAGTATTCGCACTGATGGTTCACACGGCCAAAGTCATGTTCATTCTACTGATTCTGCTCCTTTTTGTAATGATGATGTTTATTCTGGCGATTGACTCTACTACGTACATATTCTTAACTCGGCATCTGATACAAATTTTAATGCTTGGTTTCGATTTCGTACACCGGAAGTAAAAATTTCAGGGGCGAACTGCAAAAACCAATGACTCAATGACGTATGGTCCATTTAAAAACACTGAACTGGAAACGTATTCACGAAAGAAAAATATTACGCAATTATCAAAATAATACTTACGGACCGTTCAAGGCGAAGAAATTATCAAAAAAAAAAACACCTTCAGACCAAAAGGAAGGTGTATGCAAAATTTTGGGTTGGTTGGTGCACAAATAGTCGAGATATGGCTGTTACAAAATTTCACGAGTTTTTTTTATAATATAAGATTATACTAGTCAAAGCATCCGCAAATTTGCGGCGTTATCGTGCGAAGCACACGACTAAACTACATCTACAACATTAACACCGCTCCTCATTTTGTAATTAATGTGCTCACACACGTCATTGTATGTAAAGATATCGGTTAAGCCTAAAGTAGACTGGCACCTGTAAAGTGCCAACTTCAATCACAGTGCAAAATTAGGCAAGAGAATGCTGCAGTCTTGCGACCGGCCTCCCAAAGTAGTTACAACTTTCCACACGTCATACAAATCGGAGGGAACTTTTTTCTACTCCAGACAGATCCAACCTTTCCCTCATGTTACAATCATGTTCATTTAGTTACTTTTCAAGTTATCTTGGTGGCACCCCAAACGATCAATCCACCGAACGACACACGTCAGAACTAGTCTGCATAACAAACATAATTTCATACTGACTAAATGCCACAAATTAAGGCACTTGAAGTTACTCACAAAACGTCTGCCTTAATGTGGGATCGTGTCAATTTGAAAACTTTTGCTCACAATGCATGATTTTTACACCATATCTGAACAAAAAATGTGGAATCGCTATCTAGCTCATCTGGGATTATAAAATTCTAAACACTATGGTTACACCCCATTTTCTTTATTAAATTTTTAATAAACATTTTTGAAGGAAAATAGCGTAGACATTGAGATAGGAGACCATACAAATTTTGACGCACGTATAAGAGATCTTTGCAGAAACGTTGTCTCAGGATTTTCGGCGAAAACTTCGTGAAAAGAACCACATGCAGAGAGTGGTATTAAATCGAGATTGTGGCTTTCCGAGTCTACATAACTTTGTCTATTATGACATCATTGCTGAGGCTGTAAGTTTGTCTATTATGACATCATTGCTGCAGGCTGTTAGTTCGTCTATTATGACATCATTGCTGCAGGCTGTAAATTTGACTATTATGACATCATTGCTCCTAGCTGTAAGTTTGTCTATTATGACATCATTGCTGCTAGCTGTAAGCTTGTCTATTATGACATCATTGCTGCAGGCTGTTAGTTCGTCTATTATGACATCATTGCTGCAGGCTGTAAATTTGACTATTATGACATCATTGCTGCTAGCTGTAAGTTTGTCTATTATGACATCATTGCTCCTAGCTGTAAGTTTGTCTATTATGACACCATTGCTGCTAGCTGTAAGCTTGTCTATTATGACATCATTGCTGCAGGCTGTAAGTTTGTCTCTTATGACATGATTGCTTCTAGCTGTATGTTTGTCTATTATGACATCATTGCTGCAGGCTGTAAGTTTGTCTATTATGACATCATTGCTGCTAGCTGTAAGTTTGTCTATTATGACATCATTACTGCAGGCTGTTAGTTTGTCTATCATGACATCATTGCTGCAGGCTGTAAGATTGTCTATTATGACATCATTGCTGCAGGCTGTTAGTTTGTCTATTATGACATCATTGCTGCAGGCTGTTAGTTTGTCTATCATGACATCATTGCTGCAGGCTGTAAATTTGACTATTATGACATCATTGCTGCAGGCTGTAAGTTTGTAAGTTCGACAGTATCAACTATTTTGTGTCCTATACAAAGCGCTCTGAGCAATACAAAACTTCCGGTAACGAATCCTTAAACACTTGGTCTGAAGTGGGGGTGTGTTGTGTGTTTATTGCAAAATGTAACATGTGTGTAGAGTGTCTATTTATATGAATCCTAGAAACACAATATGCAAGAATAAGTAGAAAAAGCGACATAATACATACCTCATCTGAGTGAACTGCTTTGTACAATGATGTCCGAAGAAACTCCAGTTCCTCTCTCATCTCGATGGACACCAACCCGACTGACATCCCCAAGCCTTCACACTCGCTCCGCCCCTGTAACCAGTGTATCTCCTGATGGTGATGTAAAAGTCGGTAACAGGAGACAGCGTGATGTTCCTGATGATGCACCAAATTAAACCAGCCATGGCCGGTGCACTCACCGCACAACCCCAGTTTGATAATCGGGAGGCTTCTGTTATCCATTTGCAACATCGACATTAAGGGTGGAGTCGAGTAATGTGGAATATCCAAAACGAACAAGTCGAAGGAAAGTCTTATCCAAAATACAAGCACATCCTCATTGTCAGAAGCCGCGACCTCAGTGTGATCCATTAAAATAATGATCTTCTTCGCGTTATGCCGTGTGCCTCCTGCAGTTAGGAATAACTGCGTCAAATTCCCTGGCCAGTCGAAAGGCTCGATTACGGAACTGGGAGGCCATCGAATTCGTTCTTCCAATTCCTTTGCATGAGTGTAATCGTTGAATGAGAACTTCAAGTTAGATTTAAAAAGGACCCGCTCTACCAAAGCCACGCGGAGTCGTCCGAGTCTTTCCTCTTCGTCTTTCAAAAACATTTTAGGGATTTGCGAAAGAAATTCCAGTAAAAGATCCTCGCGTATCACTAGAATGAGATCTATGTCAGCCTCCTTGCAGTCAGTAAGAGGGAAGGGCGGACGAAGCTCCGAGTCCGACATCACGCACTGGGGATCTGAAAAATGAGATGACTTACTGATCAGTTTGTAGTTCAGGTTTCCCGGCGCAATCTGGGAATGGATAAAGGAAGGGGACAACCAAATCATGTTACATCACACATTCATGTTGTCTTTCTTGTAGCGATTTCATTATGATCAGACAATGAAAAATTTGGTCTCATAATGCCAGTTGTGCAACCCACGTCTGCACATTTTACAGATTTCTTCTGGCCAGTCGGTAACATGCGCACGTAGCAAGCTGCAGTGATATTTAAAAGTTAAACCAAACATGTATAGATTAGTAAAATACTTTAAAAGTGAATGGGGTGAAGACATACGTAGATTGAGTAAATTATGTTTCGGAATATTGGGGAGGAGAGACAAGTAGAGAGTGTAGTTTGAGAGAGTGAGTGATGATAGCGGTAATGTCATGATTTGTGTGCCAGTTTAACTCTCGCAAGTCTGGATGTCAGCTAGATGAGAAAGTGGTAGATGAGTGGCAATAGTGTGCATGAGGAACACGGTTTATGTCTGGACAGTGGATTGTACTAATGTAATATTGTATTGTAATGCATTATGTTGGCCTGTGGCCTAATAAAACCTTTGAATCTTGAATCTTGATATATGTTTTTTTTAAATTTGAATTTAGCGGTGGGTAATTCCCCTAAGGTTTGTTCATTATACAAACCGATCTATATACACTGTATATATATATATATATATATATATATATAAGCTGAAATGTGTGATATCGCGAATGGCAACAGTCAAAAATTCACAAAAGATGTTTTGTTATTTGTAGTTATGTCTTTTGGGTGTTTGACGAGGGACTGGACCACAGGAGAGACGTAAAACATCACAGAAAGCAACAATAATTCAAAGAATATATGCAATAAAGATAATAATAATTTGTAATGATTTCTCTTTATGATGCGTCTGTTGAACACCATTGAGCTGTACCCAGCACAAAAAAAATAATCAAAATCAACATTTTTAGCTTGAATTTTTCCGGGCAATTTAGCCACCACTGTCCCTTTCANAAACACAGCTATGAGTGATGTAGAGGCAGTTCACTATCCACCTGAGTTTTTAAACTCCATTCACCTTCCTGGACTTCCAGCACAAGTCCTTCTGATCAAAGTTGGCATGCCGGTGGTGCTGATGTGCTTCTTAATCCACTGCGCTTGATGAATGGGACCAGATGCATAATGACAAAAGCAATGACCAACATTACTGAAATTGCCATCTCAACTGGCCCGTTTTGTAGAGAAAGGCATCTCATTCCGAGGATTACCCTGCAGCCTACTGACATCATTCTGCCCTTCACATTCCAGAATAAACAATTTCCTCTTCAACACTGTTTTGCTCTGACAATCAACAAGTCCCAAAGACAGACTCTGCAGACAGTAGGCTTGGACTTGAGAACACCTGTGTTCTCACACGGACTGTTGTATGTGGCCCTTTCACGGACTGGAAAGAACAATTTAATTTTTTTACTTAGCTGCAAACAACAGGACAAAGAATGTTGTCTATACTGAAGTGCTACAATGAATTGTGCCTATTTTCATTAATAACTGTAAACACAGGCTGCATACTCTCACCTATTTTGTACACTACCTATACCAATGACTGTTGCAGCTGTTTTAAGAACATCTCTTTGATTAAGTTAGCAGATGACACAACTATTGTTGGTCACCTTTCAGGAAATGAGGAAAATTGATACATTCACTAAGTGGTGTGATGATAATTTTTTGCTACTAAATGTAAGCAAAACCAAGGATTTATTGATAGACTATTGGATTAAGAGGACTCCCCTAACTCCCCTCAAGATCAATGATCAAGAAGTGGAAGTGGTTTCGAGCTATAAATACTTAGGCATAACCATTGATAACAGACTATCATGGCACAATCACACACACGAAATTTACAAGAAAGCAAATTTTCTCTATTTTATTCGCAAGCTCAAATCTTTCAGTGTGCAAAACGACCTTATTCGCCTTTTCTACGGGTCAACACTGCAAAGTCTTATTACTTTTGGTCTAACTTGCTGGGGTGCTAACATCACACAAAATGACAAGATCAAACTGAATTGTATTATTAAAAAAGTGGAAAAAAATAATTGGAGACAACTTACCATCGGTCGAGCAACTTTATGTCACAGCAGTAACAGAAAATGAACATCCTCTATTTAACAAATATAAAACATCCATTAAAGAGGGAAGACTGCTGTCACATTCCTCAAAAACAGAGAGGTACCGAAACTCATTCATTCCACACTCAGTGCGAATAATCCGGGAGTCCTCTTTTCCGTAGGTTAGGGCCATTAGAGTGTTTCTAAAGTGCACAGTGAACTGCAGTGTGTAAGTTGTGTGAGCAGTGAAGGGTGAAGACGAGAGCATGACAGAGTGAGTGACTGGGGCGGCGCATGTATCATGTAATATGTGTGAGAATGTGCGAGTCTGTGTCTGTTAATGTATGTACAATTGTATGCATCACTGTAACAAAGAAATTTCCCCACGGGAATAAATAAAGTATCTTATCTTATCTTATCTTATCTTATCTTATCTAAGGTTAGAAATCATATGTTGTTTTTGTTCGCTGTATTGCAGTCCTTTCTTTGTTGTCCTCTTTTCTCCTTCCTTTCCCCTGAACTCTCTCCCAAATCCACACATGTACCTGTCCGTTCATGGAACGGGTAATTATGCTTGTTCAAAGAATATATGCAATAAAGATAATAATAATTTGTAATGATTTCTCCTTATGATGCGTCTGTTGAACACCATTGAGCTGTACCCAGCACAAAAAAAATAATCAAAATCAACATTTTTAGCTTGAATTTTTCCGGGCAATTTAGCCACCACTGTCCCTTTCAAGAAAGAGGGAGGAAGATGGGGGGGGGGGGGGGGGACTTCCTACTTTCAAAATAAAGCCAAAAAAAACCAACTTCTAGGTCATCTGAACCAAGAAAAACAAAAAAAAGACCACCAATAGAACAAAAGGAACCTGCGTACAAAATTTCACGCAATTCTTGGGTGGAATGGCTGCGAACTAGTTGTGTGAAGTCTGGTGTGCTGCTTAGCATGCGACTTTTGATGATGCCGAAACCACTATATATGGGATTTTGTTCTACTGACTTTTGATGATGCCAAGATTACTGGGAGGGATGTTGTTCCACAAACCACCCGCATGCAGACTGTCTTGTACATCATGTATGCTGTGATTTACCTAAAATTCTGATGCTGGCAGGTTCCCGTGTCCTCAGAGGTTAAGAAATATAATTATTATTTTAAGATTCTACACAGTCGACAGTTTACAAAAATCCAAGCTGTCAAAGCTGAAACCCCTATACGTTCTCATTTTATTGGCATTCAAAGATTAAAATGTGAGTTATTTGAAGTAAGGAGTGAGCAGACCTAGACAGATGCTCACACATGCTCTGTTTGTGTCTGCTCACTCCTTACTTCTGTTACTAAGTCTAAGTGCTCCGTTTCCACCTTGTACTACACCTGTGAGTTATTCGTGCAAGAAATAATTGAGATCACATTTTGTCATCCTGAAACGTTAAGAATGTTTTAACATCGTCTGATTGACAAAAAAAAAGAGACAAAGCCCCCCAACATGGATAGAGGGGGTTGTGCAGGGGCAGGGATTTTTTTTTTTTTTTTGGGGGGGGGGGGGTGGCTAAACCTGAAATGCAAAATATATGCGTACTATAGTGCACTTTACACTTCGTGAGACGTTTCTGCAAACATTTATTAACTCGTTGCACTAACGTGTGTCAAATTTTATGTGGCCTCCTGTCTCAATTTGTCTATGCATTTTCATGATTTTTTTTTCAAAAATTGCATGAAAAATAAACTTTTTTTCTTCCAAAAGAATACAAAAGTCGAAAACGCGGGGTGTAGCCATGTGATGTTGAGTTTTACAGTGCCTCGATGAACTAGACAATGATTTCACTTACTTGCTTAGTTATAGTGTGCAAACTGGTGCGCGGTGGGTGAAAGTTTAAATGTCACAACCCATATAAAAGCATACAATTAGCTAAATTTATAGCATTTAGTCGATGTGTATTTTGTCATGAGGAATAATTCTGATGTGTGTCGTTTGGTTAATTGGTCGTGCGAACTGTGGAAATGTTAGGAAAGGGCAGACTTCAAACGGTTGAAAGAAGCGGAGGCAGTAATGCATTTCTAACATTTATTATTCTAATTTATTTAGCTCTAACTCATGTGGCACAACAGAGTTCAAAAAAAATTTGCGTGGCTTTATTGAGCGACACAACAGTCCGATCTCTTCTAGTCTAGACTTAGATCTAGGATGGTCTCGGCTAGCGCAGTTTGCTTCAAAACAGACCAATATTAGTCCACATGAGGAATCTTTCATAAAATATCTACATACAAGACTAACACCCCATTTTACAAATGGGCAGGCAGGCAACGCACCAGCGGCGAAAGAATACCTAGCGCACCCAAAGGCATCATAGACGAATGCATTAGACTCCGTGAAAAAGCTGGACGATTGGTGAATCGGGCGGATTGAAAAGATCTATCGGAGATTGTATTTCGTTGCTATACACATTCTTTTTTTTTAAATTAAAAAAGATAAAGAGGACTGATGTGTATAGTTACCTTTTGTGTATTTTTTCTACGAATTTAGGTGAAAACCGCATGTTTTCACGTTACGTAGTTCTCAAGAAACCTGTGACACAAATTTGGCTGAAGCGTTTTATTAATATAGATTTATTTCTCAGTGCTCCTCAATCACTGTTCATTATAGGAACAACAAAACAACAACACAACTGCTGCTGGTTCGTCGCTGACTCGCTCTCTTCGCGAGAAATTGGTATGCTCTGTTTGGGTCTAAGATGGACAGCAAAAATTTAATATTTTTTTAACGGAATTTTTCTCGCTTAATACGCAGATTTGAGCTTGATATACAGCAGATTGGGATTCAGTATGCTTTAATTATAGTAAAACCAGTGTATACCAATTCCTACCCAAAAATGCCGAGCACACTTTTTCTATGCGTCAAATCAGAATTTGGCTCCAATCTATGAATTTAAGAAAGAAAGGCGTCTTCTGGCTACAACTGCAGGCAATTTAATATCGCAGTTAAAAATGTCCTTATAGGTGTTTTCTACTCATTGAAATGTTCATACATTCTGTGCTTGCTATACTGTAGGATCTTGCTGCGCACAATAACTCTTTAATTTGGACGTGATCCTCGAAAACGAAAGTTGTCGAAGCAAACAAGAGATAAAAATAGTTCTGAAGTCCAAATGTAGACTTTATGGCGGTGAAAAAAGTACACGAAAAATTAATTATCATTATATGTTTTCAAGATTTCAAATTTACACAAGATATACCCCCAGTCATGTAAATATTGGTTATTCATTTAGTCAGGGAACAATACGAGCAGATCTGAAGGTAAAGGCAAATGCAACAGCAGCTTGTCACCATAGTTTTCTATCTCTTTAAAGTGGACGTGGTACGATAACACTGTTTATTAACTCGGTGTTTGTCGTTAAGGTAACAGACTTCTAATTGGATAAAAGTAGCATGTTGTCAGATGCGTTAGTAAGACAATAGAAAATCTGTCCTTTGGACAGATTGTGGAGAGAATGGGTCCTAGATTTATGAACCTATCTGCGAATTAGTTTGTATTCTCTCCTGATTTTGTAAACTAAATCTGAAGTTTGGGTCATTCACTTCGGTTTCGGTGTGGCAGTCTGTGCGGAGCACTTGTCGTTAAGGAAACCAGTTAGCTTGTTTACACCTTTCGATGTGTCGGTTCGTAGCTCGAAAACGAAATGAAAGACCCATATTTTAAACATCATTTTTAATAAGCTCACTGAATGCTGCAAATTTTTAAAGAAGATTAGAGATTGTGGACTTTCTTGCAAGTGACAGTAGAGAAAACAGTTTATTGGCTCAAAGAGAAAAATTGGATTAGGCTTCTGTAACTTGAACTTACCGTAAAACTCGGATTAATGTGATAAACCCTTACAGAGAAGCGAGCCCAGTGAAATCAGTTACTATTGAGTGCTCATCTATAAATCCGATTCTGGTGACGTTAGTGTCGTAAAAATTAAGAGAAAATTGGGCATGTTAATTCCAAATATTTTGTGGACGCAAATATGACGTGATGAGCGGGAAGGAGAAGTGAGTGAAGTGGTGCATGGATTTCTTTGACTTTATTGTGAACAGACACAAAGTTGTGGACGTCTTGACAGCTGACAAAATCTCACATCTACAGCTACAGAGTAAAAAATGAACGGTTTAATCTCATGAGTTATTGTTTACTCTTTCTTAGAAACCTACAGACAATGTGAATCGAGCGTGCTGTGATCAACAGACTGATGAACAGCAAAAACATTGTCTTAATGTCTCTGAACAGTAAAATAATATTATTATTCTAGATTCAGGTGGTTTGGTAATATTATATTAAACTGCTCTAAATTTCATTTGTACTGTACTATCACTGACATACAGGCTTGAACATGTTTAGAGTACTACTGTAGAACATAAATATTGCAGGGACTTTATAACGAGTCTGCTCGCAGTTTTCCTGGTCGTAATAGGAAATAGTAATACCATAGCACCTGGCACATTCGAGAATAAAAAAAAGTTCACCTCATATTGGGTTAGCTACATTCAACTATGCACCCAAAATAGTGAAAATATGTGAATTTTGACGCAAGTGGTCACCAAAGCTATCATTTTCAGCATTGCAGGATATCACATCAAACACGTAGTAAAATTATTAGCCATAATTTATTAAGAATAAACTCTTTAAGGAAATTCAAAGTTGAACCAACTATTTGTTTTGAGGAAGAAGAATATGAATCTTTTCGCAAATGGTCATTACCGATGGTTTTAATGGCAATTTTAACCAGGAAATGCAAAATCGAGCTTGGCGTAGAGCGGATTCGTGACCTGCGACCCAGAATTATGACATAAAATCCCTGTATTACCAACTCCTACCCAAAAGTGATGGGCAAACTGCACTGCAGGCAAAACATTAATAGAGAATGTCTGGGTGTAATGTCCAAGTTCATAGCTTTATCACTGTATTTGCTACAATATTAGGGCTATAAAACTTTCCCAGAAATTGCCCAGCTTTCTTGCCTATGTAGAGATAAAAAAAAAAACTTGGGTGCTATTTGAAAATAAATCTTCTTCATAACTTTCCAAGATCGCATTTTAATCTGATTTGGGTCAGTTAATAAAAGCCTCGAATTTTTATCCCGATTATGCTATGTCATTCCAAATACACGTAAAAGAATTTATAGGAAATTAAACAACTTTTACGGTAAAACCTAATTTGATGGGATTTAAACATATAAGCACATACTGTAAGACTTTTCAGCTTTTTTTCTTCTTTGCCCCTTACGTGTAATTTTTGCTCATTACAAATTACTGCCATGCTTTTCGTAGCTGTGCGGGGCTTTTTCAAATGAATGTTGCCATGCTAGTAATAAAAGTATATCTTGTGGTCCAAGGTTCAGTGCCAATCTTAGCAAGTGACATCTTGACTAGTGAGACACAGAGTGGGGTAAGTTCATCAGAAAGTCAATCCAGATCAAGCTCAGTTCGTTAAAGGCAAAAAAAGTTCAGCTCAGTTCCATGAAACCTGAGTAGTTTTCTTTTTTTTTTTTAATTGGCTTTCGGTTCTGATTTTCGTAGTAGATGTGAACTGAACTGAAATGCTGAACTGAAAAGTAGATAAAATATTAAAGCTCAGATCAAGCATCTAAAAGGGCTACAATTCAGATCCAGTCCGTCCAAAACGGCTATTCAGCATGTCGAGTTCACGGAACCTGAACTTATAGTCTAGCTCACGAACTATGTTCATATAATCTCAGTTCCGCCCTACCCTAGTGAGAAATACATCTCAGATGTGAGTTTACGTTACGTCTACACAGAACTTGCCTCTCCAATACATAGACCATATGCTTGTTTCTGTGAGTTACGTAAATGTTGACCCTAATATTCTACAATCTATTTTTAAAGGCTACGTCTGTTTGTAAAAAAGCAGGAATGAACTAATGAAACAATGAATAATACGTGCTACTTACCTAAGAAACACAAGAAAACGAAACTGAGGATCAAGTAATTGTAGTGAAGCATTGTTTTAGCTTTGTAGAAGTCTGTAATACAGCGCTGAACGTCACATTGCGCTACGTTTGTTCCAGTTTACATAGACCCATGTTCACTCTTTTTCATGGGTCGCTCCTTTTGCAGAGCGTAGCGATCCTGACAATGGCAGCCGTCCAAAAAATCTCTCTATTTCTTGCAAGTCGTCCTGCATCCACTAAAGCTGGGCAGCTTCAATCAAAAGATCGAGTCTGACCCGATCTTTTCCACAGATTCGATTATTCTACTCGAGTTTTGAGGATCGACCTCAGGACTGATCCTTACTTCCTATCTTTATGAATCACATAATTATCTAATCGCGTCAGACGTCCCAAGTAATCAACGAAAATTCATTTTCGCAGCATCTTTTACAGGTAATATCAGTGAAGCGCATTACTATTGATAATTATCAGTTATCACCTTGGTTGGACGTACTCTTAAAATATGATAATTTTTTTCACGTCTTTTTTATTTTTCCCTCCCAAGGGCCTAGTGACCTTAGTTATGGCCTGTTCTAATGCACTAGTCACTTCTCTGGCCAGAATAAGTTTAATTAAAGCAGCACCATTTGGGGCCAAGGGCCAGGGTTATGAAGATGCCAAGAGCATCTGGCATAAAAGTATATGCAATTTTAAATAGTCCCTTTAAGATCAGAAAACTGGCCATGGGGAGGAGGAAAGGGGTTGGATTTTAATTCCAAATGCTTAGATAGGTGCAAATACATGTGTAGACTCAGAATAGGTGAGGTTTAGCCACTTAAGTATAAACTTTGTGGTTATAATGCTAGGTGGGTAAGATTACCCTGCTTTACTGAGTGAAAAGGCCTAAAATATTAGGTAGCCTGCTTCACTGCCCAAGTTCTCAAAATCTAATTGCTTTAGGGACATTTTTCTTTGTGTCAAAATTTGGAGGAAGAGCTAAACAACATGTTTGGAAAATATTTTAGCCTGGGATCTTTCGAAAAGTTAATGAGAGGTATAAAACTTAAATTGCCAACAGTGGAAAAAAATTGGCATCCTCATACCTTAAGAAAGAAGTACCCGGACACATAGTGAACTGTTCAAACTGTTCTAAACTTATTTTCCCCATCCTCTTTTCCAGTTCCAGTCAGCTGTGCAATTGGAATCCAGTGCTTCAGTTTGAACAGGGGTGAAAGTTTCCATTTCTTTGTGGCAAAAAGTGGCAAATTGCAGGGAAAAGCCCTTCTGGTCTCCGTTCCAGCATTCATCAAAAGAGGCTCTGAATGACTGGACTAGACTAGTAGTGGGGGAGGATGTTACATCGATTGTGCACTTTTTGATACCAACATACCGCTTTTACGACAGGTTCCTTATGCCAAGTGATAACGAAAATGAGGTGGGCCCACCTTAGCGGAACCCTCCTGTGGTTGGTAGGCGTCCGTAATGATCCTTCTTTGTTTAAGTAAAATACGAGTTTTCAACCCCTTGGCGTTCTGTAAAATCAATACCGCTTAATGTAATGATACATTTTTTTAA
>JAWQUT010000528.1:183918-199412 GCA_033807755.1 Ellobium chinense | reverse complement strand
AACTTCTCCGGAAGTTGGTGTCTTCCTCATCCTTGAGACAAGAGAGGGTTGCATACAAATACATATATATTTATTACATACTGAAAGTTTGGACAACATGGCGGCACAGGGCTTCCGCCCTACGGAAATAAAAATAAGCTTCTGTCGTCAAGGAAGTAAAAGAATTGCACGATCAGAAGGGACATAACCTTAGGTCCATGAATTCAGACAGATACTTGAGATACTGTCCTTGTTAGAACATTTGGATCGTTCTAACACATTCTCAACGTCATGAAAGAAGCCGACATTTTACCCTCGATAAAGTCAAAAATTAGAACCTGGAAAGCTACCTGAACTTTAGCCTGAAGTGGTCCATATACGGCACGTTATCTCTTCCACCAATCAGCGTGAGTGAATTTGGGGTGTATCAAGCTAAGCTTCTTCAGACTGGCCGGATTTTCGTTCCTTGCCCGTACCTGCCAGCACAGACCCTTTGGGGGGTCCCAGGATATTGTCCTTAAGTCATGCATAAAAACCTAAATCTTAACTTGTAGCATTCTTAAGCTGCCTGACACTGGCATCGCGTACGCACAATAATAATACCGGTAACAAATAACAACAACAACAATTATTATAATACTACATTGTAATAATAAAGTGAATTTATATAGCGCTTCATCCCGGTAAAGCTCATAGCGCTTTAGGGCCACTACATTCTCAACACAAATACAACTTTCACAAACACACAAGCTTACACGCACAGCACGCACGCAGGCACGCACACACATATTCACTCACAAATAGACGTGCAGCATTTATTTAGTAGGCTGTACATATATGTGCGTGCAATCAAAGAGCAGAAGTCTCAAGGTTGGGGGGAGGGGAGGGGGGAGAGAATTCCAGCCTCGANGGGGGGAGCATGGATTCCAGCCTCGATATGGGCACCATAGAGACTGTGCTCCCAGGCCCCAAGCGGAGACGCCTGTACAAGANTACCCTCGATAAAGTCAAAAATTAGAACCTGGAAAGCTACCTGAACTTTAGCCTGAAGTGGTCCATATACGGCACGTTATCTCTTCCACCAATCAGCGTGAGTGAATTTGGGGTGTATCAAGCTAAGCTTCTTCAGACTGGCCGGATTTTCGTTCCTTGCCCGTACCTGCCAGCACAGACCCTTTGGGGGGTCCCAGGATATTGTCCTTAAGTCATGCATAAAAACCTAAATCTTAACTTGTAGCATTCTTAAGCTGCCTGACATTGGCATCGCGTACGCACAATAATAATACCGGTAATAAATAACAACAACAACAATTATTATAATACTACATTCTCAACACAAATACAACTTTCACAAACACACAAGCTTACACGCACAGCACGCACGCAGGCACGCACACACATATATTCACTCACAAATAGACGTGCAGCATTTATTTAGTAGGCTGTATATATGTGCGTGCAATCAAAGAGCAGAAGTCTCAAGGTCGGGGNGGGGGGGGGAGAATGGATTCCAGCCTCGATATGGGCACCATAGAGACTGCTCCCAGGCCCCAAGCGGAGACGCCAGTACAAACGTTGCACGGACACACACACGGACACTAGAGACACACACATTGGTTAGAGATTATTATAGGACATCCCTGTGTAGAGGCAGTAGAGCTTGGTTTAGGGTTAGGACGGGAACAGAAAAGAGGACGAGGACGGACGGATGGACACTGACGGGGACGGACGGACGGGGAGACACGGACGGACGGGCGCGCGCGCGCACACACACACAAACACGTGCGCGGGAAGTTCCCAGACAAACGATAATGATGCCCTATGAACTGCCTCGAATTGGCTTTCCTTCCTAAAGCCGAACCCTGTCCTAGATCAAGCACTAGTGGTTGTCTTCCAATATCATTTCCTACCAACTTCTGGAATTCAGTGTGACTGATGAGTTCAGCACAGTGCCGTGTGCAAAAACGCAGCCCAGTGTTATCCTCCACCCTCTAGAACTAGAAATACCAATATATAATAGTTAATACCATGCCCATTGCAAGCTGCGCACAAGATTTAGACTTAGGCATTATAATGTAGTCTTGCTACAAGGGGGTGTCATGGCGCTTTCTGAGACAGAAAGGGGAAAAAACACACAACTCAAAATAAACAAACCAAACTAAAAAGAAACAGCTTTTTACATCCCATCAAACCTCCCCACCATTTCCTGGAATGAGCGGTAGAACTTTCCTCCAAATATTTGGTCACCCTGTTCAACCTGATAGCTTTAAGACGTTTGGACGTGTGCAGACTTCAAGCTGCTGCACACCAAAGTGACAGATTGTGCTACAATGCACCGAAGGGCTGACGAGTTTTGGGCACCATAGATATACTGTACTGTATAACTAAAAAAAATATTCCCTATGGTCTCTATCTGTCAAGTTTAGGATGGATTGCCAAATTTGGGGGCTGCACATGAAGCGATATGGTTTTGTAGACCGGGAAATCCAGTCAGCCATAGATTGAACACTTTATTTATTCTCAAGATCAAAAGAAAATAAACACAATCTGAAGTGTGTACGTTTTTAAATTTGAAAAAAAAATGGTGTTTATGGTGAATGAGTTGTCAGAAAATGTTTTTCTGAATGTCCGCGTAGTTTTTCAATGTGCACAATTCACGAGTTAGCTTGCCTGAAAAGATCAGCTTAAATACTGTATTTGTTGTTGTTTTTTTTTTTCCACTCTCAGTGTTAATAAAATAGCTTAAAGTAGAAAGTTTGTATAATATATTTAAACTGTAGCATTTTTTTTCTTCAAAACACACACATGCACACGCACCCAAATCCGTTTGAACATTTTGAGTTTTTCTAAGATCCTGGCAACACTGTATCTCCTCATTTTTGCAAATTTACTTTATTAACCGACAATCAGACATCTCAACTCGACATTCCTTTCACAAAAGAAAGATTTAACACGTGTTTGTTGCAAATGCACAGAATAAGGTGAACTCATCGTAAAATGTTCTTACTCTGATATTTTAGGTTCAAAATGTTCAATTATTTGTTGATCAATTTTGGGACATAAATGATACAGCATCTGAAAGGCCTTAGTAAAACTCTAAATGTCCAAAAACATTTTTTTTTCCTCAAATGAAAACTCGCCAAAGTTTAGATTTACTGCTCACCATTTCAACGTCGAACTAGAAACATTTATTGTTCAACCATACCTCCTCGTGATCTAGTCTAGCTCACATGCAAAAGCCCAGAAGAGAATTTGGTAAACATTTCCTCCCCACAACTCATCACTAAAAACATCACGGGTATTTGGTAAAAAAAAACTGTACACACACTTAAAGTGTGAACACTTTGTTTTGACTTAAAAGGGGAAAAATCCTTGAGTCCTGTCTAAGCTAATGTCCTTGATATGCGTGCGCATCAAGTGTGTATGAAAACAAACTCAGTAGTAATAATAGTACTCAGAAAGGCGCCGCCCGCTTCTGAATGAATTTTGACTCTTATCACTGTAAAGGCCCCCTCCCCTACCCAACCAGTTTCCCGAAAAAAAAACCAAAAAAAACTCCCAACTCCATACCTTCCATTCACGACACACTAGCAATATGAACCAGTCGCATCTCTCCCCTCTTGAGTCTGAGTGGTTGCCATGTTTGCTGATGTCGCTCAAAGTTGGTTGGCTGGCTCGCTCCCTCCCTCCCTCCTCTCTACTCCCTCACTCACTCACGCATGCATACACACACACACACACACACAAGAGACTGAGTTTGCAAACATCAACAGTCAACATGAAGGATCAACAATATAATTTTTTTTTTTAATTTCACATTCACAACATCAGTTTAGGTTACATTCGTTGTTTTTTTTTTTTAAAAACATATAAAATATGCATTTATGTGGATATGTTCATGTAAATAATTTGTCTTCTTTTTCACGATTTATTATGCATTATATACAGTGAGATGTGATGTTCAAAAGAAAGTTATAGTCTCCTGTATGGATGTGAGGGAGCAGCTGCCTGAAAAGAAATGTTGGGTCTTGAACGCATTTGGAATCCTCTCCATGCCAGCAGCAGGTATCTGGGGTTTCTGTGGTGAAGACTGCTGTTGTTGCTGTTGCTGTGCAATATAGGGCTGTCGCTGTGGGGTAGAGGTTCCACTGAATGGCATGGCTCCAATGGCCCTTGAAGATCAGGTCGACAAAGTTTCATCCCCTTAGTTATGGCTACATATGTAAACGACAAGGCCTACTTGACTTGAAGCTATAGTAGTTGCATTCCAAAATGTTTGACTAACCCAAAGAGATCATTGCCTTAGATCAGTTGTATTGGTCCTGTAAAATACATGTATGTATCTTATACCAAACAGTATGTGGCATCTTGTGGATTTCATATTTAGTATTGGTGTCAACTGTCTTGTACAGGAGTAGTACACACTGACATTTCATGAAATTCTGTGTACTTTGTCTCCAGCTCCATGCACATACATGTACAACTCTAAAGTTTGAATTTACCCTTATTTCTATCTGTAAATATACAAATGAAATGTAAACTTCAAACTGGCTTTCTTGGAAGACAATATTTCGTGGCTGCTTCGTCACGTAAAACATTGAGCGATGTATTCATAATATCAGGGCTAAACATGCATATATCAAAAATATCCTGATTTGACAATTTTCGTTTAACAGGTACAACAAAGAAAGGAAATTAAGAGGGTATTTGCTTGACGTTTGTTCCAAATAACTAACATGTACTCCTCTCATTGAATATTCTCATTCTTGTAACATGCCATAAACAGTATTTCTTACATTAGTGACCATTACAAGAGTTGAGACTCACCACTTAGATTTAAAACTACAGTGGAGCACAGATAATATACATGTGTACATCTTGGGACTGGCCAAAAATGTACTTCTACACAAGAATACGTATTAACCATACAGGTATCTTCAAAAAGGTAAACAATGGAAATAACAGAAGACTGAACTTATGACGTAGTCAGGAAATATAAACCAACCACCATAATTGGCAGAACAACAGTATGACAATGATAACACCCAGAGGGCTAAAAATGGCGCCCTCTTTCTAGTTGAAAGCTTTACAGAATTACGGCACAATACAACAGACATTTGGGCAAAAACATTTTTTTGGGGGTTTCTTTGCCAAAACGTCCACTGTATTGTGCTGTGATTCTGTAAAGCTTCCTACCTGCTTGTTCTTTTACACTGCTGTTTTTAGCTTTACGGCAATTTCTTTCCTTTTGTACCTCTTTCTGGTTGCAATTTTTGTTCTCAAGTGTGTTATTTTTCTTCCAAGATTTCGTTTCCACTTCTTTTTTTCCCATATTACCCTGCCTTCTGGATCGGCTTACAATAGCAGTACTGTTCAAGTTGTCAGGTTTTATTAGGCCATATGGTCAACATCACACAATACACAGCAATATTACATGAATACAGAACACTGTAAAGATGCATAAATATATTATGTTATTCATTTAGGCCTGCACTATTTCCATTCATCTACCACTTTCTCATCTGACAACCAAACTCAAGAATTAAACACATGAAGGGTTTCATGGCAAAACGCGTTATCCACCAAAATGACTTTTTAGCTTATTCTACATACTTCATGTTGCAGTAGGAGTATTTAGTATACATGTATATTTCCATTCCATAGAAGGACATTTGATCTACTGTATATCATTTAAGACTTAAATTTCGCCTTTCACATAAAAATATGCTTTGAATCTGGTCTGTTTTGCCACAGCCCCCGAATGGTGTATAATGCGTTTTGCCATGAAGCCCTTCACATAAATCATGACATTTCTGAGCTGTAAACATTCACTCACTCACATCACACTTCCCACTCACCTCTTCCACCTCTCCCCCCTCCCTCCGGCTTCTACAATTCCTTGCCAGAGGGTGCCTATTTCAGCTCAAATATTTTTTTCAACATTCCGAAACAATGTCCTGAGGAAACGACATCTAAGACAACAAAATATCTTGACAGTGAAACAACCTGATCTATTGTGTGATGGGCCTACTCACAAAAACCAAGCAGGTGCGATAGGTTTACAATATCACACCTCTGTGTTGATACACGTGGACAATGTCAAGCTCTACTGTTGGGTGCTAAGTCCCCTAGAGAGCTACTGCTGGGTCTGGAAGGTGACGTTGAAATTGGCGGCTCTCTTAAG
The DNA here is from genome assembly GCA_033807755.1 of Ellobium chinense. Classification (NCBI taxonomy): domain Eukaryota; kingdom Metazoa; phylum Mollusca; class Gastropoda; order Ellobiida; family Ellobiidae; genus Ellobium; species Ellobium chinense. The sequence continues at coordinate 193,249 of JAWQUT010000528.1, read as the reverse complement.
GTTTTTTTTTGCTATAGGATCTATGCCAAACTCTGTTCAGACCAGATATAAGTCTTTGGTCCTAAGGATTTCATTTTAACCACTGTCTACCTTACTTTGATTATTTCAAAATGCACAGAATTATTTGTCTTCATACCCAAAATCATTTACACATATTTTCTAAACATTACACAACGACCATGGAGTTTTGCTGTGTTTCTTAATTTGTATACATTAACATCAAAAACATGAGTGTAATTATTTGCTCTCTCATTTATACATGCAGGTTCAACAGGAATATCTGAACATGATTATATATAAGTGTAGGCCTACTGACAAAAAGACATACATAAAATGTAATTGTTCCAGCAGGCAACACACACAGAATGAGTTTCAAAAAATTCCCTGTAGGAAGATGAACTATAAGTGTTCAGTAGTTTAAACTTCTTGGAGGAGAATGCTCTTGTGCATCAATAGGACAACCATACCGACGATGCCCTTTAAAGCCACATTCATTTTCTCCCCTGGAGTTTGTCCCACTGTGCGTAGACCGGAGACCATACCTGCCCAGTGTAATGACTGGGGCACCACTAGAACCTGGACATGTGGGTGTGGTGTAACTCCACTTGTATGGCGAGTTCTCGTCTTTGTCTTTCATCACCCCCTTAGTCACATGTTTGCTCATGCCGTGGGGGTGGCTTATACAAATAACTGGAATATTAGACAGTTCTGCCACACTATCACAGTTTCTGTATTTGTCAAGTAGTGAATCAGTCATGCTACGAAAATGTTCCAGCCTAACTTCTATCATCTTGTACACATTTGGATCATGCGTCACACAAAGCATGACGCAGCAGTCTTCGTCAATCTGACTATCCAACACTTCAGCACCTATCAATTTGAAACACCTGTTGCTATCCTGGTCACTATCAAACCAAAGATCACAACTGGCGTGCTCAGTTTCTGCTTGATCAAACACTACATGATTGGCAGTCTCAACTATGAACCCACCCCATCCTGTCCTGGCATTATGCAGCGACTGACGGCACGCTCGACAAGGACACTTCTCTTCAGCTCTTGCTGCGAACCTCCTATGTGTACCGGTTACCATACCACTTCCAACCTGGCTGAAGCCCATACCTGTTACATCCTGATTTCTATAGCCATCTGGTCTCCTGTCACTGATGTGGTTGACTGTCAAACGCACTGTCAAGTCAATGACGGCCTTTAGGAAGTACCACGTGACATTGTCTCTATAATTTTCATCCAGCATTTCTCGCTTGAAATCGGATACAGCAATGAACTCCTCATGGCGTGGGTGTTTTTCACAGTTTTCCCACCTCCTATGCAGGTCACTCTCTTTTCTAAAGTATTCCACTCCATCGCTACCTGTAGGGCATAGGGAAAGTCTTGTTACTAATGTTACTATCAGCATAATAAGCACAGTAACCTCTACAGAACAACCAAAACAAAACTTTTAAAGTATGTTTTAATGATAACGTATATCAAATAAAAGATCTTTCCCATTGGAATCCAGAAATTTTATCTATCAGGATAGAAAATGATTCTTTAAAAAGATAATTACTGAATAAAACGGTACACTGTTAAAGACAAGTTTACAGAGAAAAATTGGCCAAATATTTCTGTGGTGCAAGTTTAAAGGAAAGTTGCATCGTCCTACAGATACAACTGTTACACCCACTGCATGCATGGTGGCCATAAGCTTACGTCAAATATGTTCTAGCCACAAGACCAAGCTGTCGAGCCAGTGCTCTACGGACAGATGACAGCATGTTGGGACGAATGTTTTAATTCCTGTGTGAACAGTAGATATGTCAAACAAAATCATGCTGGGGCAATAAAAATGCAGAATACTTTATGTGGCTTACACTATCAAAGTTTATGTTTGAAATTGGATGACCAGAACCTTAATGAAAAGCTGAATAATACATTGTCAGATAGAGGTGTTTGTAGCTGCTGAAACTTAAGTGACGTCATCGTTTTTGCCACAAGCCGCTGCTGATCGGGGAAGGGGAATAATTCTGGACATAAGGGCCAAACTTGGTAACTCTAGCTCTCCTAATTCATCATATTACATACGTGCACAGTAACAGAACGAAGCTCTTTCTTCACAAAATTGACTCAATGGGCACCGTAGATTATTTTCAGAGAGCAAAAGTATTGGGAAATGGAAAATTATTTTTGATGTGCCCGTCCTCCTTTAATGCATGTGGAAGTGACTGTGATTTTAAATACAGTACTTCAACATCAATTTTATTAAGTTACCATGACATCAACATTCAAAATACAAATTTGAATACGAGCCTTTGCCAGAGCCTGGTCCAAAAATATGGCAGTCCTTGCTCATCAGTAAAACTGAAGGGCCTAATGTGCCAATTGATTTTTCTTTGCATGCTTGTATGCAGAATAAGTTGTATTATCAGCATGAGCAGTTGAATAAGCGTACATGACAAGGATGCCGATATTTTGAAAGTGTTGGCTTTGTACTTGCCTGTTTCTGTGAGTGCTTCTGTCACTGTAGCGCACTACTACAAAACAGTGCATAATATTGACAATGTCCACGAAACAAAAATATGATTACCAGGTGGTAAATGCATAATATGAAGAAATTCTTCATCTCCCCTGCTCACATATGGTATCCTGCCGTAAATTATGGGTGAAGTCTCAGAGGAAGCTGGACTGATGGATGGAGTCTCAGAGGAGGCTGGACTGATGGATGGAGTCTCTGAAGAAAAATCAAGGTAAGAATTTTCATACCGTTGACATCAGAAATGAAGTCAGTCTCTGGCACAGTACTAAACAGAGTGAGCTATCATCAAAAACATCTAAATTCCTATTCTGCTTTTTAGGTTTTGAATGTCTGACAGTGCTTAGCTCATCAACAAAAAGCCACTTTACTCTCCTATATCTGGCCCTTCCTTGTAAGTTAATGTAATTCCCTACGCCAGGTTTTGATATCTCTGACTCTAAATCTCTTCTCTATGTAGCCTTTGGACAACTCTTGATGGGGAGAGACACTCTACCGTTTTATTAGATTTGCTTTCTTGGCACAGTGGCTTCTCATGAATAAGGTCTAGAGAGTTGTTCTCCGCCACAGAAATCACTGTCGCAATGAACACAATAATAAACTTTTTGACCATCCCTACGGACACTGTACATGTCTTATTCCTACCACCACCTTTCCTTCCATCACTACCACCACAATCTCTACCATCATCCCTATAACTACTTACTTACTGCATTACACCACTCCTTCTCCTCCTTCATTTTCTACAACTATTACAAATATACTTTTACTGTGGCTACTACTACTGCTGTTTCAGCAATGACAACAACTAACTGTGCTCCTATTATTTCTGTCGGCCACATGGACTAATGCTGCTGCTGCTCCCGCTATTACAACAACTAATACTGTACTAAGTAATACTGCAAGATTTGCTGCACAGAAATATTCTTTCACAATTCCATATCCCCAATTATTTTTCTTCAAAGAGGTAGTAGTGCAGTAGTTGTTTCTGTTCTTACAGCATCAGCAGAGCTAGCTAGCTAGCTAGCTTGCTTGCTTGCTTGCTTGCTCTCTTTCTCTCTCTCTCTCTCTCTCTCTCTCTCTCTCTCTCTCTCTTCTCTCTCTCTCTCTCTCTCTCTCTCTCTCTCTCTCTCTCTCTCTCTCTCTGTGTGTGCATGCGTGTGCAAGTTTTGTTGTTTTTTTTAAATCGGCATTAAGATCAAGAAGGCTCTAATGTCTGTTTTTCCATCTGTAATTCAATTTACCCATGTTGTTTGTAGTCCCTGACTGGCAGATTCAACTCCAAAATTGACTCGTTTCAACCTGTCAAATAAACCAAGAATTGTAAGGTTCAATGTAAGGGTCAATCAATTAGGCTCAATGTAAATATCAATCAATTTAAGGGTCATTGTAAGGACAATCAAGAGTTAATGTAACAGTCAATCAGTGAAGTCAATGTAAGCATCAATCAGTTAGGGTCAATGTATGGACAATCAGTTAAGAGTCAATGTAAGGGTCAATTAGTGAGGGTCAATATAAGGACAATCACTTACAGCTAATGTAAGGGTCAATCAATGAGAGTCAGTGTTCATTGTTCATTGTTCAGGGTTTGCAACATCACTGCAATCCTGGCAACCCCATAGGTGCTCCGTTCCCCGATCCAGGATCCAGCGAAGAGTCCATCTACTGATAGTTCCCACAGTTATTTGATTGCGGGCCTTTCGCTCCCTCCGGACAGTTTGCATTGTCTGCCTTCCCCTTTTTTTATTCCCATCACTATCATCAATGAGAGTCAATGTAAGGACAGTCAGTCAAGAGTCAATCTAAGGGTCAATCAATTAGGGTCAATGTAAAGGTCAATCAATTAGGGTTAATAATATAAAGGTCAATCAATTAGGGTCAATGGAAGGATCAATCATGAACCAGTTAGGGTCAATGTAAGGACAGCCAGTCAAGAGTCAATGTAAGGGTCAACCAGGTAGGGTCAATCAGTTAGTCAATATGGGTCATTCAAACAGGGTTAATGTAAGGGTCAATCAATTAGGTTCAATGTAAGGGTCAACCAATAAGAATCAATGTAGAGGATCAATAAAGCAGGAATATACAGGTCAATTGTAAACTACATGAGAAAGATTTTAGTAAGGAATCAGACAACATTATAGCATAGTGATACAATATTTCTCAACTTCTTTAATTTTTTTTTGACCGTTGGGATATAAGCTATTTAATTGTTTGTTCATTGACAACTATTACTATCTGCTATTTTATGGCACAATCTATGTAACTATCTCCTACCTTTCTTTTTTTTTTTGGGTGGGGGAAGGGGGGAAGGGGGGCTCCAAATTTTCTGTTTTTATGACGTGCACTGCACTTGCACACAGTTATCATTAGCAGATGGCAGTTGAAATTAACTTCTACGCCTGTGCTAATGAATCTGGATTTTTTTTTTTTTTTTTGGCTATTTTACTATTAAAGAAGGGATAAACGGTGTGGTTTTCATCAATAAGTAACAGTTACATACGTGACAAAATCTTGCTCCCCTGAAACTGAAATTCTCCATGGGAAACATCGACACATAAAGTTACATTCATTAAACGATGGAAATTTCGTTTCCCATTGTAAAATCAGTTGTCTTGGAAACACGTGCTATTTTCGGCGGGAACTATGGTGGTGGTAGTGTAAGTGGTAGTGGTGATGATAGGAAAGGTGATGGTAGGAATAAGAATGTACGGTGTCTGTAGTAATGGTCACAAAGTATTTTATGGCACTAAATGAGGAGCGGAATGTAGTTCCCCATTTTTCATGAACCAGTGATACAATATTTCTCAACTTCTTTAATTTTTTTTTGACTGTTGGGATATAAGCTATTTAATTGTTTGTTCATTGACAACTATTACTATCTGCTATTTTATGGCACAATCTATGTAACTATCTCCTACCTTTCTTTTTTTTTTTGGGTGGGGGAAGGGGGGAAGGGGGGCTCCAAATTTTCTGTTTTTATGACGTGCACTGCACTTGCACACAGTTATCATTAGCAGATGGCAGTTNGGGGGGGCAGGGGCAATCTACACAGATATCTATCTACATTATAAACGTTGCCTCAGACTGACTGGCTGGTTATCAGGATTGGGCAAGTTCATGAAAAATGGGGAACTACATTCCGCTCCCCGTTTAGTGCCAACAGAAAATTTGGAGCCCCCCCCCACTGCAGCTAGAGAAAAATTGGAGAAATTACATGTTCACATACAGCCTTACAATTTCAGAAGAATTCAGCATGGAACCAGCTAAAAAATTTGAGATCATAAAGCTGGTGTAAGAAACAAGTTTGGACAAGATGCTATAAGATAAGAGTGAAACCTGACATTTATTAGTCTTCATGCATGATGTTTGCTGTTGAATGGGTTCTGATTGGTGCTAGACAGATATTTCTTAAAAGATCCTGGATAACCAACAATATCTGCAGCATTACTAAGATGTACAGTAAACTTTAATTATGACTGAAAATTGTTGCAATTACAATTACAGCTACGCTTTTAGCGGTAAAGAATTGCTTTGTAGACGCAATTATTAAAAAGTGAGAAAATTTTCGCGTCAGCATAACAACACAATATAAAACACATCATGAAAGTAACAAAGTAACATCCACAAAAACCAAACAATACTATAATATACAAATTACTGACACAGCACCATTCAAACACTGACAGTAAACTTACCAAACAAATCATTCACATTGACGCACCTGTGAAATCCTTCCCTGTGACCATATGCATAATCAATATGGTGTTAACGTACTGTGGTAACCACGGGAAACTCCTAAAACATTAGTAGAGTTCACTGTTGTTAACAGAGTACATTTTTCGTTAACTAACATATGGATTATAGTGAAAGGTTCTAATACTGATAGTGTTCTATGAATTGAGAGGGTAAACAAAACTGCCTCTAGAGTCTTGTTGGTTCTGGTGTTGCATGAAAAAAGTAGCAGACTTCAAGTTTCCACCGATACATACGTACTTTGTTCCCCCATGTATTTTTTGTTGATATCGTGTGAATAAAAGTAAGTTTTAAGCAAAAAAAGATGATGCTACAGAATTTGTTCACGTTTACTTATGACCAAATATTGCTCAACTTTGACCCCACAGAAAACATGGGTAAGGGTCAAAATTATGCAAAATTTGCGGACAGCTGATCCCTAAGGCATCTCTTCAATCAACTGCCTCAGCCGCTTTCCAAATTTTTTTTTTTTTTTTAAGGCTGCACTATGCGCCATTTCGGTTTTAGTATGATGAGTCCCTTACAGCATTTTCAGGAAGGTGCCATTGTTTTCAGTAGTAATCTTCTCCAAGTTATGATTCTCATTTATTTTCATACTTTGTGACCAAGATCAAAAGTTAGGATTATAGTGAAGTTTCTAGAGAAAAATTGTAACAACTCCTTCTCACATCCTTGAACTCGTGAAATATTCATTATTTGTGCTAAATCTAGAATCTGGATCACCAATTTCCAGTGGCAGACAACAGATGCCAGTTTGGTGAAGTGATGTTGCTATCTATAAATTTTAACATTTTTTTTTCTGTCGTTTAGTCACTAATCTGGTCCGGCATCTCTTTTATGTTTTGAAGGACAGTTGTGTTATTATTTCACTTATCTTAATGGACTCGTTCTAAATCTCTCCCTTGCGCAGCGACTGGTCACGTGATCAGGGAAGTCAGAATGCAAACAATGGTGGAACTGGTGTATGTTTTTATTCAGAGAACACCGATGGTGCTGAAAAAATTTACCAATGCGAGGATTTTGGATTACACAGAGTGAGTCCTTAAATCATGTTTATGCCATCGACAATACCTACACCTCTACACATAATAAAGAACATACATTAAGTTACCCCATAAAATCTGTGGTGCTATTATATTTCACACAGAATTCTGAGTGCCCGTACATTATGAAGACATGCCATAGAAACATAATTCCTCACAGAACCAGCATACCATACAGGGAAGGATTCCCATATGTGGTAACTCCTGCAACTACGGTCAGTACCTTAATTCCGATTAATGTACTAATACAGCCCTAATCCTAACCCTACACCCCCCCCCCCNTAACCCTAACCCTACCCTTAACCCTAACCTTAACCCTAACACTAATGCCCATCAAGACAGGAGCATCAGTCGAAGCGAGCGTAACTCCTTATCGCCAGTTACCACATATGGAAATCCTCCCCCATACAGTGTCAGCTACCATTAGTATCATCTCAGTGTATCCAATTATATCAGTTTACTTAATAGAAAAATTGTTTATTTAACTGTATTTTTACTGTTGGATTTTGGAAGGTTAAAGACTTATTTATTACTGATATAGCCTTTAACAACCTGAGACTAGGTCAAATGTTTAAAACTATTCTCTATCAAATCCCGAGTGAAGGCGGAGATGAGGAAGGCAGTCGTCTGTCTTGTGACAAGTTGTAGAATCATCCTTGAACTTTCGACTCGAAGGGGAGGTAAAAAATATTTAATCTAGTTCTAGATTTACAATAATTTCTGTCTGTTCCTATTATAATTTAGAAATTAGATGTCTAAGACTGTGCATCTAGCTCAGAGTTCTACTTTAGATAGCAGGTTCAATGAATGAATCAGAACTAGTTCTAGACCACTGATTGTGATTAACCCTTAAGATGCTAAGGCCGTTTATATAGGTTGTAATCCTGGTTGCTAAGGGTTTCCAGAAAAATAAGACAAAATAAAGGTGTTTTTGAGAAAAACTTGTTACATAACAACTAAACATAGCAGAGGCATGAAACTTTCAGGACATGTACAGGTATGGACTAGCTATATGATAGTGCATTCAATTATGCAAATTAGGTCATGTGATCATGGCGGCCATATTGAAAAATGATGAGTTTGCATAAAAACATGTATTACTGAAAAAAAACCCTGTGACTTTAGCACCAAATGTGTACTTAGATGTTGTTTGAAGGTTTGAAAGTTATGAAAAATGAATGGAAACAAAATTCTGACAGAGAAATTGCAATGTCGTTTGTGTTATTTATTTGAACTCATTGTAAAAGTAGCAGTCGACAATGGAATGAATGATGAAATAAATGGCAACTGGATGATTTGGAGAAAAAAAAAAACTGTAGGTCAGCAACTTTTCATGGCAGGACTATAATTTTGTCTAGTCTAGGTCTAACTTCATAACTCCTACTGAGTTTTCATTGAAATTGATCAGCCACTCAGTGGGATTGCCAGTCTCTTCATCAGTAAGAATATCCCAATTCCACCCAGGGTCACGCCCATCTGGGACACGCCCCCTCCTTGGTCCCCCATTTCCATAACCCGTGGGTCCAAGTTCATCGTCATCGCTAAATCTAGTAGACTTCCCATTCCCATTGAAACTCGACCACGAATCGTCACTTTCGGCTCCGACATCCTCGCGAGAATCACTATCGCGACGATAAATATGCCCTTCATCATCTGATTCCATGATCAGAATGTAAACAACGACCAAAACATCAATAACTGACAGAGTTTCAAGCGCTCAGGCGTGAAAAAAATTCAGCCTGCGGAGGTTTCCGTTGTGAATCAAGGGACATCACCCAGAAATAATCAAAGCTTCGTACAATTCTTTATTCGCACCGGAAAAGTGGTACACCATGGGTTTCGCCTTTTGGCGAACGTCGCTACCAGAACGCGTTTTGAACTTTTCGCCAAAAGGCGAAAATCACACGTTAAGGGTTAATATATTTCCCGCCAATGACAAATTAAAGAAATCTTAACTAAAGATGTATGGATCTATATGGCCAAGTGTGAATGAAAAGTTGGGGTGGGG
>JAWQUT010000528.1:135058-183912 GCA_033807755.1 Ellobium chinense | reverse complement strand
GGGGGGGATATGACAGAGCCGCATGAGATTATTAACAACGTTAGCATATTTTACAAAGTCCCCTCCCCCTCCTCACAACTTCTAAAACATGCCACCCAAGCTAGTGTAATAAGTTAATCTAGTCTAGTTACTGCATACCATCCTTGCATTTCAGGTCATCTCGCTGTAACAACTGATGATATCAATGATGAGGGAATCGGCTATATATTTTTTGTAATTCTTTGGTCACATAAAGTAACTCCAGCTTTCTTCTTGCCCCCAACACTGTTATTACACCCACTAGCCGCACAATAGTAAGCCATTGTGTCTGTTTTCATTCACTGACCAGTTGACCAGTACTTTCCACATGAAAATAAAAGCAGTGACTTCCCTGATCAAGTGACCCTCCCGAGATTTTGAACGAGTCCATTGATATTGAAGATTTTCTTTAGAAACGCCGAGCTCTGAGCCCAATGGACTAGACTAGCCATGAGCAGGTCTAGACTAGTCTAGATCTAGACTACATGCAACAGAAATGAGAAAAGCCAATAGCATCGACCTTATTATTAGCGTTAAAGAATATGGCGAGAGTGAATGCAGTGACAAACTTTTACATTCAGCTGTCATGTTCCTATTAGCTAGACTAGGCTTTTGGTTTCAGTTTTCAGTTTCATATTTTCGAAAATATTCTCCCGCGAATCGTTATGGTCGCGAATTCGACGACCCAATGCTATGTTGTCTATATGGCCACTGGTTTGATACTGTGCTTTACCTAGTTAACCTAGACTAGATTAGTAGATCGCTAGACTAGACTCTAGAATAGTCTAAAATTAATCAGCTTGCTTTTATGAGTCTGTTTGTTAGTCTATCCTCGAAGTGCCGGTAACCGCCGTCTTATTATTTACCGCGATTTCCCGATTAAATTTGTTTACAGAATCTTACCAGACTTTCAGATTTTAAGCAAAGACCATTTTCACGTCAGTTCAACTTTGTTTTGAGTGGCAGAAGTCAACCACCACCTTACTGTTGTCTGTTGTCGCCGCCGGTTGTTGCGCTGCCGGCCACTGCCGGGGTCATTACGCAGGTCATGACATGACCCTCTTCGCCTGTTGCCTTCAGCGCATTCGACTTCTTCGTGATTAAAGTTTTTGTGAATTTATTCTATTGTTTCTTCTTCAGTATTCTTCGATGGTGATAAACGGACAATAGAAGGTGAGTGTTTTTATCATCTTGTCATATTCCTGAGGTGGTAGGATCTTGAAAAAGTGTTTAATTTCAATTCGTTTCCCAAACGAAGTCAAGTCTAGTCTAGCTGGTATAATTATGCTATTTCTGATCTTATTATCCTTTATATTCATTTTATGAATGAACGAACGTAGTTTTGACCTCTGACCTATTCACGTCGAAATTTTTTTAAACCTTTGACCCCTGACCTCTCCCACGCTGATTTTTTTTTTCTTTTTACGGTTAACATGTTAAAATTACAATATTGGCTGGTTGCGCAATGACCACGGACAAACCAGAACAACCTCATACTCACACCCCCTACACTTCTAAGAGCTGTGATTCCAACACAAATTCACAGCAATCAGCACATTTTAGCAGTATATTAACTGAGCTTTCCAGTGGTGGAAAGCAATACATATCACATCAATTGATACTTTCACCAGAAGCGGCTAAATCCTTAGGTGCGTAACAACACCGGCCAAAGACCGTAGTTATCAATTGTTGTCTCTGTCGATATTTCACTACCATCGGCGTCGTGCCGATTACCGCCGCTCTACTTCCGGACCAATATGCACGACGATGTTGTCACCGGTATAGATTTTTCGTATACGGCAGGGTAAAATGGCTTCACGAAAAGCCATTTTTCTTAGGAAGAAATCGCTCGTAAATTATTGGAAAATAAACTATGAAATTTCGGATCAATGCATAAAATGCTTGGCTTTTTTCTGTTTAATTGTAAATTGATAGATTTTTAAAATTTTCATACCGTGAGTAGGAAAATGGGAAAAAAATAACATCTCGCTATTGGGGAAAAGCACATGGTCAGAGTGGCAACACAAACATGCGGCCCGCTGCTTTAGCGATCTTAGACCTTAAAGGGTTCCTATCGCCAAACAGCAAATGCCCCTCAAATTATTGGTCGTGTCTTACTACATCTGATTGCAGTAATCAAAATTTCGGATGGCAACACTGAAATGCGTGCATCCTGTCAAAAATAGCGATTTTGTGTCATTCTGCGAGGTCTGCGGATTAAAAATTTGAATTCCGAAATCGAGAGTAAACAGGAAGTGACCGATTTGTGGGAAGAGCCAAAATAATTGTTTTCTTCACCCCTTGAGTCGGCGGGTGTACGAAAGAAGAGCCCACAGCAATGTATAATTGAAATGGAAAATATTCTGACATAGTATTGGCTTCATATTGATTTAAAGTTTGTATACTAACCAAACAATGATAAATTCCTTTCATTCAGCATCGGAGACAATGCCATTTCTAAAGATGTAATCACTATGCCACTTGGACGTTTTAGAAAAACCTAAGTGTTCTATTGACTGTAACTTGCATACATTTGCCTAAAATATTGCTTCATCTTCAGAATTTATTTGAATAGATCGTGAGTATTGACTTAATTGCAATGCGAGGTCAAAAATGACGATGATTTTATTATTTTTGCTCTCTCACATGTCAAAATTAAATTTGGCCTACTTTTTTGGCTACACTTTCGGAACTGAAACCTGGCTGATCACTATAAACACCAGATAGATACTTGCGAATAACCGCATGTGCCGGTAGGCCTGGGCAAAAATCCGGATTAGAGGTGGGGGTCAATAGACATCGATACAGAGTACTCTAGATCTTTATCTTCAGTTGCAAGTACTCGATATTTGTAATTTTCATAATAGATCCAGGTAGATACTCGGTGAGAGACAAATACAGTACTATTAAGTGTCTTTTTTTTTCTCTCTCTCTCTTTCTAAAATAATATAAAAAAAAGAAAACGTTTTAAAATGGTGACGCTATCAATTTTGGAGAGAAAATGAAATGACACACCTACTTCTAAGCAGGCTGGCACTCAAACACTGCCTCAGAGTTCTGTACCATCAGTTTTCCTAGACTAAAACGTCTGGTGTCAAAGGTAGGAGACTGAGGTCACAAAGAAGATAATGTGGACATGATTCTTTTCATAACAATCTGTAAAAGTTAAGGTCTCAGTGTATGACCGTAAGATCATGAAAGATAAGATGATGATTGTTAAAAGTGTAATTACATCTCTACTATTATAATCACATTTTAACTAAAGTTATATTTTTTAACATAGTCAAAGGAATTGAGTTAAACTTTTGTTCCTTGTTAAAAATTTTAAAAAATCATTAGCAATACAGTTTAAAGGGAGGCACTAACCTTTTCCCGAGACTGTAATGCTCATAACGTGGTGCGCATTAGTGCGGAACTTATGCCCATGTGTGCGCTGGATTTTTTAGCAAAATTACACACCAAGTGCTGAATGGTGCATTCTTTTCCTTCAAATGTGATGATCTTATAACAAGTGTCATTAGCGATGGTACCTGTTGTTTGACATCAGATTTCACCCACGTATCTTAGACACCTCTGTGAGGCTCTTTCTGATTATCTGCCTTGATGCAGAATTATCAGAAAGTAGCAACACCCTTTGTTAAATGAACTAACGTTATATCTAGACAGGAAACCAGGAAAAGCCTCCAAAGGATCATGCATAAGCAAACGTGTCTAAAAGACGTGGATGAAATCAGGTGTAAAATAAAAAAAACAACTATAAAAACCGGTGTCATCGTAAATGACAGTTGCTCTACGATCATCACCATTGAAGAAGAAAAATACATGTATACCAATCAGCATTCTGGTGTGCAAGTGTGCATAGGAAGCCACGGCATTCATGGTGATAAAATGCACAGCACATGAGGGGAGACACTACCCGTTTCCAGAGATTGTGATATACATAACATAAGGCAACTTATCCCCATGAGTGCACTGGATTTCTATGCAAAATAACACACCAAAGTGCTGAATGGTGCATTCTTCTTCCTTAAAGGTGCTGATTTTAGAACAAGTGTCCTTAGCGATGGCACTAGTTGTTTGACATCAGATTTCTCATCCATGTCTCTTAGATACTTTTTAATATGATCCTGTGAAGACTTTTTTTAAATTTTCTATTTTGATGCAGAGTTATCAGAAACTAGCAACACCCTTTGATGGTAAATAAAATAACTTTATATTCAGACAGAAAATCAGAAAAAGCCTCCATAGGATCATCCATATACGTGTCTATGAGTGAGTGAGTGAGTGAGTTTGTGTTTTACGGCGTGTCACTGTCAGCACGATTACGGCTATATTACGCCCTCATGGTTAATGTTAACGTTTTTTAGTAGAATTTTCCTATCAATTTTGCCCGGACAGCGGCAGCTAGGCCTACTCTTTTACGATTTTAAAACTGCCAAAGGGATTTTTAACGTGCGCAACGTGCACACGGGACCTCCTAGTTTTTCGTCCTTATCCGAGAAGTCTAGACGCCGGCTTTCCTACTCTAAAAGCCAGAGTGTGACCGTCCTATCGGCTTCAATGAGACGTGGACGAAATCAGGGGTAAAAACTGGGGCCATCGCAAATGACAGTTGCTCTATAAATAAGGTCATCACTCTTCGGGGTGCAAAATGTACCACTTTGACCTTTGGTGTACAAGTTTGCAGAGGAATCCACTGCATTCAAGGTGATAAGTTGCACACCATGTCGTGTGCATTACATCCACTGCATAAGGTATGAGGGAGGGGGGTGGCCCTCGCCAGCTGGCTCGTGGAAGGCCTACATGCCACGAGTTAAAATAGGACGTCACAGTATCGATAGCTAGTATCTACTGTATGATATTCAAAGCGATGAGTACTCATCTTATTCTTAATAGATATTTGAAAATATCAACTAAAGCTCACCTCTAATTCGGATAAAAGAGCCCGTTAACCGAATAAGACTAATAAGAGTGAAACACCCACTGAATCGGATTTGATTTAACGAATTGGTTCTCCAAACTCATGGTACCTTTGTGTGAGATTCTGTTTTTAACCGATTTACTGGAGTTGGTTTTCCAAACAGGATCAGTGACTGTCAAAAAGTTGGTTTCAGATGAGAATCGCTATTGCCTCACCAGGGGCAGACAACACGTTAGACTAAACCAGGGTGGGGTAGGGGCAGACGAACGGGTAGATCGTAGGGATTGCGGCCGAAAGTGATGCAACAGATATAAGAATAGATACTGATTCGTTTGAAAGCGATTCATTAACCGATTAACCAGATTTTCGTATAAAACCCATTAATTCTGAGAACTGGATCTTTGCCAGGACTATTGGCCGGCGGCCGTGTTATCAGGTCTCATCTTGGAAAAACCGCCAACAGAAGTGAACAAATAATTAAACATTAGCCAAACCAAAGCGGAAAAAGAGGCCAAAAAAAAACAAACCCCTGCGACGTCAGACTAGTGGACATTTATTTTTCTACTGACTTCTCGGGATGTGGGAAACAGAACAAGACCTTTACCTGGTCACATTAGAGAACATGAAGATCATGCTTGTCTACTCACTATAAGTTTTTTTTTTCTTTTTAAAAGAGACGAAATATCCAATATCGAAGGCCTTTTTTTTTTTTTTAAATCCGGGGGGAGGCACATAGAAAAGGCATCCGGTATTAATAAAGGACATACTAGCAGTAGAAGGCAAGTGGCTGGTAGAAGAGCAAGGAATGGGACAACATGAGGTATACATGTAATTGGATCAATAAATCAGTGACTGGTTGAACTGAATTTAATCCTGAGCGGGAGGAGCAAGTGGCTATGGCACTAGGTGATCCTGGGGAACCCAGACTCCAAAAGATGTACATATTATTATAGGCCTGCTAAAATAATGAAGAGAATGTAGCTTCTAGTAAGGGGCTGTGTAGGCAGTAGGCACCAGGAAACTTACAGAAAAAAAAAATGGTGCTGAACAAATCCATTTACTTACAGTCGTGATTTGATAAAAAGAAAACAGTGTTAACTTGAGTTTGCAACATTTTTAGGCCCTGCCCATCCAGGTAACTGACCTTAAATGTTAGTAGTGTAAATAGTGGAAACTGATCCCGTCATAAAAATGAAATAAAACAGTTTAATTTAAATAATTACTAAAAATCTTATGGTACAGTCCCCAAGCTTTCAAACCAACAGGTCTTCTTCAGGGGGTGTTAAAAGGGACGGAAACTATCTACATATAGAGGGAGAAAGAGGGCGGTCCCAACTACGGAGACAACAAAACGATCGTAAGAAAGTATTAGAGCAGTGAAGAAACTGGAGGAAAGAAGTTAAACAGGGGTGACTATTGTTTAATGTTCATTCCATGGGGCATGACGGTACCGAAGCGCTCAATGAAATACTGTATTTCTCCATGGCCAACCTGTCAGATGGGTCACCATGGTTGCGCCAGAGCGCTCGGACCCTCATGCTATCCACGGAATGACCAGGAAGAGAGAAATGTCTAGACACAGGTCTTAAATGTTAACTTAGTGCAGTGGGGTGATGCCTGTCAACCAAATCTGCCTCACGTTTTGAGAACAACATGCCAACAAACCTTCCCTATACTGTATTATTTTCCTATACTTTTTCCACCCAAAGGAAAAAAAAAAACATACTGTAGATTTTTAGCAATGTTTCAGTTGATTGTTTATTTGTCAGCTAGCCGGAAAACAGCCAAACAATGGCCAACCCGCCACAGGTAAAATTTTCCCGCCACATTACAATTAGCCATGTTTAACTATATAAGGTGGCCACCCTGGCAACATTGGCCGGCGGGAGCTTTTGACCGAAAACACCGTTTGCCGCCGCAATATTTTTTCCGCATTCATTTGCTGTGGATTACCACAAAATTAATATAAAATTGGATTTTCATCCGCTACTCTCCTTCACGCGGCGTGAAATATTCGCACCGGGCGGACCGTGGGTGGACTGTGCGGGGACCATGGGTGGTCTGGGTGCGGGGACCATGGGTGGTCGGTGCGGGGACCATGGGTGGTCTGGGTGCGGGGACCATGGGTGGATATGGGTGGACTGAGTGCGTGGACCATGGGTGGTCTGGATGCGGGGACCATGGGTGGTCTGGGTGCGGGGACCATGGGTGGATATGGGTGGATATGGGTGGACTGAGTGCGTGGACCATGGGTGGATATGGGTGGTCTGGGTGCGGAGAACATGGGTGGACTGGGTGCGGAGTTTCTGAAAGGTACGGATTTCCGCACAAACACGGAATATACTTTTTCCCAAGGGTATATTCTAATTCTAAAACGAGATGCCACTGTACATAGACCTTTCTCTGGGAATATTCTCATTAGCAGGCCGGGTGTACACTCACTTCCGGGGACCAGCAAACATGGCTAGAAACTGTTGTGTTTCGTGATGCGAGGCTAGCTCTGATCGATGCAAAGACCAGTGTTGCTTACGATGAAGCTTTCGAGTGTCAGTAAATTGCCAAAACGAGTAGGGACCCCAGAAAACTGTTTCAGGTGAATTGATATGAAATATGGCAAACTGACAACATGGAAAATACAGCCAGATGGTGCAAATGAATTTCTTGCCACGTAATTTTTACCGACTGGAGCTAAAGTTATTAAAGTCAATTTACGAGTGTTTCATGACTTAGGACATGACAATAGAGCAACTGTTTGATAATATAGCTCTTCCCCGAATCCAGATCCGAAAATGTCTGTCTCAGCGCCAGATGAAGATCTCTTTCTTCCATTTTATTGAAACATGGTAAACCGGAAGTTAGCGCCCTGTCCCGATCCAAACATAGCTCGAGAATCACATGATCACCCAAGTTCATTAAGAAAGGTCTACGGTATGTGCATGATTCAATTTTCTGATAATCTCTTGTTTTGACAATTTCGTAGGTACGACGCTTCAGTTTTTTGAGAATGGAAGGGAAAATGAGCCCGTGCTATTCGTCTAATTTTCAGATCAATGTCAATGATGTACAGTAATAAACATTACCATGTTGACTAGTCACTGAAACAATAACTACATGTATATAATTATTATAATGTGAGACTTCAGACACGTACACTCATGATACTTGTGCCTTATATCAACATTTCGTTTCGTTTTTTGTGGTTTTTTTTGTTTTTTTTTATTCTCGCCTGACATTTTCTTTTTCTATGCACCGAGTCCCAAATCGATTCATGGTAATAGCAGGTAGATTCTCAACAACTACATTTTCTTTTATTTGGTTCTACAATTATTTATTCATGCATACCTTCATACACACAAATTCTAATATAGAAATTTTTATATTTTCTGTCATTATCACATGTACAGTGGAACACTGATATAAAGAACAGGTCCGGGCAAAAATATTTGTTCTTTATATCAGTAGTTCTTTATATCCATCCACCACCCAGATTTCACCAAAACACAACACACAATACAAAACAGTGAAGATCCGCAGGTTCAAACTGAAAATAAATGATTCATTCAACCTCATTTACATAATATGAAAAAACATTGGTGCAGTAAATGACATGTGTCCTCTGTTAACCAAGTATAGCCACTAATAAGTACCAGGAGAAACAAAAATCTAAAATCTTTAACACTCCTCTCCCCTCCCCAGTCTTTACACAAAAACTCTACTTCTTGAAATCCAGAGTGTATGCAGCTCTCTTTCTCGATGCCATCGTGTACTGTTCTAGTCTAGTGTCTATCTGTTGGATAGGGCCTATAGCCTAACAGCGTGTAGCACCGTGTGGATCTATCTAGTCTTTGTTTTGAACAGGAAGTCAGGAAGTTCTCGAATCTCTAAATTATCAGGAAATTCGATTTCTAAGTGTACAGTCTTGTTGCACAGTCACTGTGTTAATCAAACTGATCCACAATCCCACATTTGTCGGTAATTGCTGAGGTTTAGACTATATTCACAGCTGACCCAACATTTATGACGCGCTGTCTATCTTATTCTTTCAATATTTTAATTTTTATGTCTGACCCAGTTTTCACTGTAAACACAGCTGATTGCCGTTTCCGCACATGCGCATTAGGCCGGCTGACCTTCTGTCTACAGACGCAAGTGGCCGAAACTTGTTCGGCTGTTTTCGTTGGGCCTAAGTCTAGGCTAACTTTGCAGACTGGATGTTCGGACCAGTTCGTTATTTCCGTTACGAAAAAAGAGGAAAACTACAGACTCGGGCACCGAGATGGGTTCGTTTCATCCGTCAGTTCTTTATTATCTGTTCGCTACATGCGTGAAAATTTTATTGAGTTGAAGAGAAAAAAAATCGGGGCAAACAAAGATGTTCTTTATTTCCATCAATTCGTTTCAAGCGTGTTCGTTATAAGTGTGTTCCACTGTAATTCATGTGGAGCAGAGTGGCCTAATGGTTACGGCATTGGACTCAAGATCTAAAGGTCGTGAGTTCGAATCCTGACCACGGTCATGTTGTAAGTGCCTTGGGAAAGCATTTCATTCTCATTTTCCTCAGTCCACCCGTCTGTAAAATGGGTACCTGGCTTTAGGCAGTGGAAGATATTGTCAGAATGCTAGTGATCAGTGCCTATAAATGGCAGCGGCACTGTATGCTCCCCAGGGAGTCGAGAAAGTCCTAGAGTGATCAGGCCTGCTGGGGTAATGACAGTGTGAAGTCGCGTGAGCGGGCATTAGCCTGGATACGAGACTTATAAAACCGCATTATTATTATTAATTCAGGTCACTGATGTATTTCAAATGTCCAAACATATCCACTTGTATTATAATACATTCGCACTGCATATGAGCACTAACAATAAAGCATTTATCATTACTGACAGTGGTAATCTAAAAGAGTGAGACATCTTGTCAGTTTACAAGGGTTCTATGTCCACTTTGGAATATCCTGATCCTGTTCCAGTGTGTACTTGGGGTTAAAGAGAGGTTAGCGAAGGGAAGGTGTGTCCCTAAAGACTGTGCAAAAAGTCTGTCAAAGGTGATTTCTCTTCACACTAACCCAAGCCTTAGCTGCAAGCATTAACCCACACAGCCCTTGGGCAAGTTATTGGATTATCTCAAATGGACAGACATATATAGTGGAGCACATCTTAATCTGCCCCCCCCCCCCTCCTCCCCTGAAAATTGCAGTCGCAAATTACCGCAAATTTCTGCATTTTTGAGGCTTTGCTGCACTTTTGCAAATTTAGCCATTTTCCACAAATTTTGCTTCTTTTGGCAGAAAAAGGCCCTTTTTTTTATTTCACGGTTGCAATACTGAGTCACAGGCACACAGAGGATGTGTTCCATTTCTACAACTTTGCAACGCTTCCATCGTAAAAAATGTGACGTGCTGATAAATGTAACAAAATTATGAGGTTATTTTTGCAAATTTGTTGCGAATTTTACTACATGTACTGTACTTTCTGCATGCAGATTTTGCTATTCTTGGTGCAGATTTTGCTATTCTTGGTGCAAATTTTGTGGGTTTGAAGTGCAATTTTCTGCAGGGTTAGCTTAATACACACATGCTTAGTATGTAAACATTGATATTGAGTACATGTAATTTTGTCCTGATGTTTTCTTCTCTAACGGTACCTATATGGGTAATATTAATAATGGTTTTCTTTCACTGTCCCAAGATGTTCACATTACTTGTGCTCCAATGTCCAATGAAGGTTTTTGACACCTATTGTTTTTTCTTCTTTTGGCCCTATTAATATTTTGTGTTATTCTAAATATACCACTGTGATTTGGGGAAATTTCTTCCATGGAGGTTAAAGTACTTCTTTTGCCCGATCTTTTAACGGGAAGAAAAAGGGGGGTCAACGCCCAAAATTTTTCACAAATGTCTTTTGAAAAAGATCACCTCAAATTCTGATTTGGTCCCCAAATTTTCATTTGGCTGGTTTTGACCGCGTGCGAATACATAGGTCTACACATTTTATTTTTGTATCTAGAAGGCTCAAATTATACCTGAAAATTTAAAATTGGATGCGTTATTTAGATCACAGGTCATTTTACACATTTCTACACTCTAACACTGGCTGGCAGGGCCCCAAAAAAGGGGGATTTTATATATTAGCGGATTAATTGGGTTGTACACTGTGAGTGATTTGCCCTTCCAATAGGTGTCACAAACCTGAAATCCCCATATAAAGAATGCTTTGGTGAGGGAAAAATATACAGAGGAACCTTGATATTAAGTATTCATTTATTGAGTATATCTTGTTATTGAGTACATGTATCTATTTCACAAGTACTGTTTCATTATAATTCTATCCTTTCATCGTTCAGACAGCTTTTGTTGTTAAGTATATGTTGTATATGAGGATGTGTTGTATATACTTTTTCTGTGCACCAAGGCACATTTTATATTGAAGCTTTACTTACTTATTTTGGAGGTATAATTCATTTCAAAGTTCAGCTGAAAAAAGAAATGATGTAATAATACTATTATTAATAGTGAGTCCATGCACGTGAAATTCATACTTCATAAATAATAGCAGAGTATACTTATTAATGAGTATTTTCTACTGAGGTTTCACTGTATGTGTTTTGTAAAGTGGAGGAGGGGGATAAGGGGGTTAAAAAAAAAAATGTCCATTGCTGGTGATGGGCATATCAGTTTCTACATGCATTAAAACATTCAGTCTCAGCCTTGTATTCACAAATTCATATATCTGTAGAATGTGACGGAAGTAGCTGATGATCGAAAGTTCAAAGCCTCATGCATTCATCTAGATCATGTTAACCCATCACTACGCTGTGATGTTCAAGTGCTGATCTCAGCAAAGTTTCACGAATTCAGTACTCTACATGTAGAAATACTTCATTATACAGGAAACACTAAATTATATGAAGGTTTGTTGGTATGTTATTCACGGATGCACCAGGACTTCTAAAAGCTCCTTGTAACAAAGGGTAAGACTAGAGCATATACAGTGAATAGATGTATACATTAATCATACACAGTGAAGGGTTGAAGGGTTCAATAAAAATCTTGCAAACTCAAATACTGTACTTCATACACTAAAGAAATAAACTTTGTGAGTTCCTTCGTATCATGTTTTCTTTTTCAGTGTATTATCAAATGATTTCATGAATATCCAATACTGATGACAACAATAATCAGGTTGTAAAGGTATTACCCAGGCCAAATCACTCAATGGTATTCTCAGCTCCCAAGACGCATGCATATTCATGTACAGGCATTGATCACATGCATTCTGACAATATCTTAGTCACATTCTTTAAATTCCCTTCTCATTCAGTACATGTGTACATATTCACAAACAAGTACATGTGTACTTCAGCAAAATCTCTTGGGATGAACAGATCCTTAGAAAACTCCACCCTGCCATTCAGAAGTCCAGGTTGTATTGTTCCTCATAAGACACCCATACTCTAAAGCTTGGTCAAAAAAAATGGGTGTGTTGCTGTTAAAACTCAAACCTCATACTATACAGTGTAAAAAGATATCTACAATTTTCTAAAAATAAACATGTTACAGTAGAGCAAACTTAAAAGTAAAAGTTGTAGTAAGTGCAAAGTGTTTGGGAATGGTGCCGATCTCATTCAAAATTTTGTTTTGTTTGTTTTTGCTTTGTTTTGTTTATTTTGTTTTGTTTCATTTGAAGATTTACAATAATGATCAGCCAAAGCGGCATGACTATGTTTACATATACAGTAACAACATGAGGGTAATATCAATAAGAAGAGGTTGTAGTCTAGCAGTCTGTGTGTCCCAGTTCACATCAGCACATTCATCTCTGTGTTGTTTGGAATAACAAAGTCAAGAGTTGAGAGGATCAGGGCATCACTTGCTAAAACCGGTAAATGTTCAACATTGCTTTCTTTACAGTAGGTCTGGATGCTTTCCATAATGTCCTCATGTTTACTCTATGCTCTGGTCATTTAATATAGTCGAATACTGTACATCTATCTTGAAAACCAGAACAACAACCCTGCCGCCATATCATAAATTCTGCTAGATCTTATTTTGTTGTACTTTCTTCATGCTAATCTTGAACATGAACATAGATGTTTGAACTCAAACACTTCTTCATATTTTATTATTATGCACATGTAACATTTGCATGCATTCGTCTTTCCCTCTGCCCTTCCCTTGTTTTTTTGTTTGTCCGCCAGGTGTTTGCTGGTGTTTACTAACTCCATGCATACTCGCTGTGACATTTGTGATTCACTCAGGAGAGTGTGGTCTTTTTTCCCTTCTTCTGTATTCTGGTGGAAAAGAGTTGAGGGGCTTGTTTATCAAACCAGACTTTGATTTTACATTAATAATAATGACTGGACCTTAAGGGCAAGTGCGGCACCCTGTCGCAGTAAAGTTGGGTCAAATTGTGTAAAATGAGTTAAGGGCAGTTTCTTGAACAGCAACATGTTCTTTATCGATTCCTGAAGTTATTCTCATGATGCCTGTCTCAAAAAGTTTATTTTGCTGCAAAAGGAAATGGTCACCCTGTCTCAGATGCATCTGTCGGTAATCTTTATCGTCAATTATCTCAAAATCACAGTTTTCATCACCCTATTCCCTAGATCCGACTTTCTTGTCCAATTTACATAAAATTTTGCATTACAACTCTCCATGCCCCTGTTTTGAGATTATCACAGGTTTTTTTTAATATCTTGTGATTTTTTTATTTTTTATGAACTTTTGAAGTTGAAAATTCTTAAAATTTTCAATGTTTTTTCATGACCTTTTTAAAAAAATTATTTTTAAAAAATATCCAAGAAATTTTTAAAAAAGCCCGTGACATTCTATTTTAAATAAAGTGATCTTTCAAGTGGAAAAAAAACAGCATCCCACCATCTGTTGTTTTCCAGATCGAGGGGTTCAAAGTTATGCAAATTTTCCAATATAGCGGCCAAACAACTGGCATTTCCATAGCAACGGAGGGAGGAAATTGCAAAACACCCCAGTCTATCCTCTTTCCTGGCCCTATATGACCCATTTTTCACCCCAAAATGACAAAGTTCCCTTTATTAATGAAAATGACCTAGTTTTGCTGCACTTGCCCTTGACTGTAATGACTGGGGTATTCTAGACTGCATATTTACATGTATGTCTTGCTTAATGAAAATGTCTGATCTTGGCTTATTGCAAACTCTCTGGAATTATTAAAATGGTTGAAATCAATTTTTGAAACTTTCTAGAAGTTCACTGTAGAAGTATATTTAAGGGTGTGGGTGTGTGATGTATGAGAAATGAAAAGTGAAAATCACATAGAATTAGTGATTACTATTGTTTCATAAGCCTTGTTTGACTCTCTTGCACTAGTGTTGTAAATAAAGGTTCGTCTTCTTCAGTACCAAGGATATTGTGTTATTCACTGACAGCGATAGATAGCGTTTTAAGAGGTAGCTCAGTGACAAACTCTAGCTTTCTATTCATACGTCTGTCCTGAATCAAGTCATTGCTGCTACAACATACTAAACAAATTTTGCCTCCTTCATCACCTTTTCTATCTTGCCGTATAGTTTTTCATGGTATTCTTCTGCTCTTATTTTGCTTTATTAGTTTTTATATCATTAAAAATGAACAATTTTTGTTGACATTTTGCCCTCCAGTATAAGTTATTCAAAAGTATGCCAGGATGGCCGATGGTATGATAGAAAAGTAATGTTTCTCTTACACATACAATATTCAGATAATTCTGCATATAATCTTGAGGCTTTTTTTAATATTAATATTTGTGAATAAAAAGGTGACATGGATGTTTTGTATTCACCTGTCATTCCAATTTGTGTTGAGGCAAATATATACATGTACTTGCCTCAAGTAAAATCCATAAAAATCAAACTCTACCTAGAGTCTTCTGTTATTTTACTTATGAATGAGATCTAGAGGTATGTAAACACAGAGATTTGCAGGTCATCAACAGCAAAGCCAAACACAGAATGTGATAAAAGTAGCAGAACAAGAAAAAAACCAGTGATGCCAGTTTGGTACAATTTTGTTTCACCTTACCAAACATCCATGGTTTTTGATACTTGAAAAATACATTAATTCAAAGATAAATAAACATACTTAAAAACTATACAAAGTAAAACACACCGTTTTGCATCCACTATGCACTATAAATTTTCAAACTGTGGTTTTTACTTTTCTTAAAATAGACAAAACCTGACATCACTGGTTTTCCCTTTGCACCCTTTATTTGATTTTTAGACTTCCTTAATGCGTACTATAATAGCACAATCCCTCCAAGATCTTGGTTTAGAATGAAAGGCAGGATCAGAGAAGAAAAAGCATGCACAAAAGAGACTTCCTAGACAATGATCATTAACTCTTGCAGTGATATGATACAACCAAGCCCACCGTCTGCTAGCTATGCTAAAATGCAGCAATGGAATTTACATGCATCTCCTTGCCAAGTGCTGGGTGCAGCAGTCGAATTTTGCAGTCCAGTGTCAGCTGATCGGCCAGCAGACAACACAAGCTGCAGTCATTATCTGTAACAATGGTCATGCAGTTGGCGGGAGGCCAGACCTGAGGGTTAAAGCTATCTTAACCCATTCATTACTATAGCAGCCGCTGTCGCCCGCTACTGATTCACTACTGTAACGGCCGCCATCTCCTGGAAAAAATAGGGTGAATAGCATGACGGTTAGCATATGTAAATCCATGCTGATAGCCACAGGAAGTTGTTCATAGTATCAAGGGATGTTACTCTAACGTTTTTATCATAGCATCCTCTTGTATGAAGGCAAATGTGGCAGTTTCAAGCTGAAATTCAATCGTGATTTTTTTCTCTCGAAAATACAGTGGAATCCGCAAGAAGTCAACTCGCTGGAAGTGTACTCTCGCTTAAAGTCACCATCACTCAGCGGTCCCGTTTTGTTCCTTCTTTATTTAAGTAACTTTGTTTCTGATAAAGTCAACGGCCGCAGCGCTATTTTCGCTTAAAGTCAACACCACGTGGCTGAATGAAAAGGTGAAATCATTGAAAGAGAGAGAGAGAGAAAAAGAAAAGTTGTTAGCATGGGGATGGGTTGGGTGGGAGAGAAGTGCAGCTAACTAGACAGCAGGGCGTAGCCACAGACGTGCTATATTTAGCATGTCTCTAAGCGTAGTTTTTCCCATACCGCCGCTTGGTAAACAAGTCACACACAGATTGCGCGCGCACACACTGTAGCCATGCACACACCCACACATTCCCCGCGTGCCTTCGTAGTACACACTAGTCACACTGCGCTCGTAGAAGTTATCTAGCCCTACATCTTGCACTTCGAGATTTTATCATTTCGATTTCCACCTGTTGTAAAATGTCAGGGAAAAAGTACAAAACGTTCTCAACCTGGAAACCAAGCTGAAACTCTTAAAGGATGTTGACTCTAAAGCTCTGACGATGACAGACATTGGAAAGAAGTATGGACTGCATAAAAGCACTGTGTCCAAGATCGTAAAGAGACGGGAACAAATCAAAGGAGCCTGCGCCTCATTCTCTTTTCAGCCTGACAGAAAGTGGATGAGAACTAGTAAAGTGGAAGATGTTGACGAAGTTCTGTACCGTTGTTTCAAGTAAGCCAGAGCAATGAGTGCCCCGCTTTCCGGAACAATTTTGATGGAGAAGGCGAGCGACATTGCTACCGAGATGAAGTTGGAGAATTTCACCCCTTCCTCTGGTTGGCTTGACAGGTTCAAGAAGCGCTGTGGAATTGTTTTTAAAGATGTTTGTGGAGAATCAGCTTCAGTGGAATCGACGCAGACTGAAGAATGGCTGAAAAAAGAAACTTCCTGACATCCTGAAAGATTATGGACCAGACAATGTGTTCAATGCGGACGAGATGGGTCTTTTCTTTAGATGTCTTCCCGACAGGACCCTTGCCTTCAAAGGAGAACAGTGCTCTGGTGGAAAGCTGTCGAAGGAACGCATCACAGTTCTTGTTGGTGCGAATATGAGTGGCAACGAGTAACTCCCACTGATGACCATCGGCCACTCGGCAAATCCAAGATGCTTTAAAAACGTTAAAAGGTTGCCACTGGAGTACCAAGCAAATAAAAAGGCACGTATGACATCAGCTATGTTTGAGAAGTGGATCCGAAAACTGGATACTCGTTTCCTACTGGAGGGAAGAAGTGTTGCCCTCGTTATCGACAACTGTCCAGCACATCCACCAGTGGAAGGACTGAAAGTTATCCGTTTGGTGTTCTTGCCCCCGAACATCACATGTCAACTCCAGCCATGCAACCAGGGAATCAATCAGTCGCTAAAGCGCCACTATAGAACACAGGTGTTACAGAAGTACCTGATTCACATCGAATCCCAGGCTGCAGATGTCAATGCCAGCACAGCCTCCAGAGCCCAAATTATAAAGGCATTCAAACTGACAATTGTGGATGCCCTTTACATGCTGAGGACAGCCTGGAGTAAAGTTACGGAAGTGACCATTGCAAACTGCGTCCGCCATGCTGGATTTAAACAGCAAGAATCTAAAGTGGAGGAGAGCACTGAGAATTTTACTTCTGCGATGCAATCTGAGGAGACCACAGCAGATTCAGATGTGATGAACCTGTTTGACCGACTCAAAGACCTGGTCCCAGATGAGGTGTCTGCTGACACTTTCTATGGAGTCGACACTGAACTTCCCACGTGTGAGGAGGCAACCATCGCGAGCCTAACTGATGATGTTCAACAGAACAACCAAGACGAAGATGTTGAAGCAGAGGCAGACGAAGATGATGATGATGGAGTGCAAGAAGGAATGGTTTCTGCTCGAGAGGCTAGGTCAACATTAGCCACGCTGAGAAAATATGGAGAGCAACAAGGGGCTGAGGACATGATAGACAATATCTGTCTCATGGAGCAGCAATTAAAACGGCAGCTGTTGTCAAGCAATAAACAAAAGACCATTACTGATTTTTTTAACAGGCGTTAGAAATGTGAGTGGTGTGCCACAAGCTGGGAGGACTCGGGGCGGCGTGCAGCCCTCACAACCTAAAAAACTAAACAAACAAAAACAAAACCTTTTAATCAGGCCATTGTTTTATTCTGGTGAACACAGTATGAAGCCCGTACAAACTGAGAGGGAAAAGTTGAGGGGAAAAAACACAAGGTGTAAATCGTGTTTTAGTATGTCATAAATTAATAAGTACAGTAGTAAATAAAATTTATTTAGGCAAAGAGAAAATCACACAGACTAAGCCTAGAAAGAGGATCCTTGAAAACCTTTATGCTTATTTTTGCTAACAAGGGACATAGTCCAATCGCACCACCTGTTTTTATTATCCTTGGGTTTTGTCCACTGAAAATGGATAAAGTCAACCTCGCTTAAAGTCAACACTTTTTTTCAGTCCCGCGGTGTTGACTTTATCAGGATTCCACTGTATGGCATTTCAGTCCCTGCAGGGTTTAGTTTCAGACCCCTCTTCTTCAAGTTTGAATGACACTAATGGTTTTTACAATGGTGTAGAGGGTTCAGATGATGAAAATGATCTAGAAGGAGATGTTTTAGTGGATGTGGACAATGACAACAGCAGCAATGGAGACAGTGACAATGATTCTGGAAACTGGTGAAGGGGAATGGTCTGAACAGCTGGAGGATATAAACATAAACCCATTTACTGAGACAAGTGGACCTAATCGTCCACTTCCCCCTGATGCCAAACTTTATGAATACTTTAGTTTGTTTATTGAGGAAGAATTTGACCAGCATCTTGCTGACCACACAAACTTATATGCCAGACAGTCGAAAGAAGGTGAAACCGAACAGCACAAAGCAGTGGAAAGAATGTACAGCACAGGATATGAAACTCTTTCTGTTTGTCAACATGATGTTTGGTTTACATCAGCTACCATACTATGAAATGTTCTGGTCCTCAGATGATCTGCTACGTGTGCTTCCTTAGTAGAAGCAATGGGTAAAACAAGATATGAGAATCTGAGCAAATTTTTTCACTTGCGGGACAACAGCACCCAACAACATGACAAAAATCATGCCACTTATGATCCCACTTTCAAAGTCAAACCTTTGTTTGACATGGTTCTCAACAACTCTTAAGAAGTATTACTTGCCCTCTAGAAATGTGAGCATAGATGAGGCTATGATTGCCTTCACAGGAAGATTATTTTTCAAGCAATATATAAAAAGAAAACCTTGCCCTTGGGGCATCAAAGCCTGGTGCTGTGCCGAGTCCAAGAGGGGCTATTTGTTGAATTTCTCCATCTACACTGGGAAATCCCACAATCAACAGAGGAGCACACCTGGACAGGAGTATGATGTGGTAATGGATATGGGCAAAGAACTGCTAAACAAGAATCACCATTTTTTTTATGACAACTTTTTTGCCTTCACCTCAACTGGTGACTGATCTTCTGCAAATGGGCACCAACTCCTGTGCCACCATTCGGCCGAGTTGCAAAGGATGGCCATCAGACTTGAAAAAAGGAAAAAAGTGCCAGCAGGAACAACAAAACTTCGGCAGAAAGGAAACTTGGTGGCAACGTACTGGAAGGACAAGAGGGAGGTCAGGATCCTCTCCACTGTCTGTTCTCCTGAGGTCGGCTCAGCTTCTCGTCGCACAATGACAGGCCCTGTCCCAGTTCCCATCCCACAGCCCATTCTAACATACAATGGAGCAATGGGTGGGGTGGATTTGCACGACAAATACAGGTCTTACTATCCTATGGGCCATCGCAGCAAAAAAGTGGTGGCGCTCACTGGTGCGGTTCCTCATTCAGGTTGCCATCATAAACGCTTATATTATCTACCGAGCTTCCACAAACAACATCAAGAAACTCACTCATGTGGAATTCAGACTTGAGGTGATGAGAGCACTGAGAGTAGGCAGTAGTCTCCAACCACAGTGGGTCAAATAAACACCAATGCAGCAGACCACCAGGTCACTCGTCTGTGAGGCAGAAAAATGCAGTGCTTCCAGGGCCGTGCAGAAAAAAGGAAAACTGCTTCAAACCGAGGAGCAGAAACTGTTTTTGGGTGTTCACTGTGCAGGGTCCATTTGTGCAAAGGACACTGTTTTGCAGTTTTTCACAGCAATTTGTGAATATAGATTATAAATGTGTCTCACTGTGAGTAGAACCTTGAAATTTTTTGTTGTTTTTTTTTCCTTCAAATCTAACATTTTGCATGTTCTTTACAATTATTTTTACAGTTTTTCTTGTGTTTTCCAATGAAGTTGTTCATTTTCCAACAAACTGGTGTTAGTTTTATTGTTCTACTGTAAAAATTGTAATTACTGTTGATTTTTTAAAAACTTCACCCCAGTTTTGTACAGAGTTACCTCCCTTCCCTTAGTAGGCAGGCCTAGTAATTCTGCAGGCGCCCTAGTAGTGAATGGGTTAAGATTGCTTTACCTTTCTAAATCCTACCTTGCGCTGAGCTCTCAACCAAGTTCTAGGTGGGATGTCTTTACATATTGCCTACAAAATTTGCTGGATTTCCTGAGTTCAACAAAAGTTTAATGCAATGCCGTATGGTAAAATGCAAGCTTCTATTACAGATCATCAAGTCCTTCAGTTCTGAGGTAAATTTAACAGACAATAGAACAAGAGACTGGAGCCTTGGAACAATATCACAAGGAGTTCAAAATCATGAGGTCTGACTGTAACAGCAATTCATGATTTAATGAATTTCTAAAACACCCTGATTCTGCTGGTTTCTGGGTAATTGCCAGGGCAAATGAAGTCGCATGCCATTACCGACTCATCCGAGCTACAGCCTTCCACTTCCAAAAAAAAATTTAAAATGTCAAAAATTCCTGAGGGGTTTATTTCTACTGTTATATCTGGAAATGAAAATGTTGGCCATTTCAACTGATGGCTTTCTCTCTTCACTCATGTGAGAGAGTATCTAACCTACTGGCACGTCTGGGAATGGCAAGGCAAGTAGGTTATCAAGACTCATTCTGCAGGGCTCCATTACCTTTCCTTAAGACTCTTCACTGAAAAATATTAAGGAAACTTAGCAATATCACAGGTCTAGCACATGCAGAAACTGTTCAAGTCCAACACATTATCCTGAAACATAAACATCTTGTTCCCGGTAGAATGTGAGAGTATATGTCCTTCTTCTTGTTCCCATAGAATGTGAGAGTACATGTCCAGCTAGTGTTATGTCCGAGTGTCTATCAAGCCCTGCATGAGAAGTTTCATGTCGTCACTTGCCACATCCATGGCCGTGTTCCCCTCTGAGTCTTTGACTGAGTGGTTGATCCCTTGGTTCACCAGTAACTTGGTCATATCTTCATGGTCACAGGAGACAGCTGTAGAGAAAAGGCAACATTCAGTGCTGGGAAATGTGGAAAACTGAGGAAAAGGTAGTCTATGTGCAGAGAGCTATGAGAATAAAAAACTGAGGGTAAAATTATTTGTAGCAAATTTGGATTAGTTAATGCAGACACTATAACCTTGACAATAAGTATGAATGAGTTCATACCAGAAGGAAGAGGCTAACTGTTTGAGTATCTACATAAGTGACTTACCGGACTTTTTTTGTTTTTGCAGTCTATTTCCAACATATCTGATATTTTTGTGCATATTTTCAACGTACTCAATAACTTTAATCAATGTCTTAATATGTTCACGCCAAACAAGGCCCATGCATTGGAGACCTACTGTAACTATTATTAGGCAGCTGTTTAGTCTTCATGTCGAATGTTTTTGCCTAAACTTCATCTTTTGCTTCAAAGTCCAGAAAATACAGTGAACCTCGGATCTAAGGTGGTAGCCAGGACCAACCTCCAGTCCTCGTTGAAGCCAAGGTCTTGCTGAACGCAAGGTTTCTGCAAGTCATGTGAAAACTGCTATCTCTAGTGAGAACTTTTAGCTACAAGGGTATTTAACTTTGCACTTCAAAAATATTGCAAGTTACTTCCCTTTACTCCAGACACCATTAGCCCTCGTCCTTGCATTGTAGGCTTCAAAGGCTTTATTTAATTACTCTTCCCCTCCCTTCCGCTGATCGCCCAGATGGTTCTATGTCTTTCCTCCATCCCCTCCCTCCCTGCTCCGCTCCTTTGCACACGCAACTATTACCGGTAACCTTTCATGTTGACTCACTACCCACCCTTGTAAAACTGTTGTTAGCAACTGTTACGCAATCCTTCAGGAGTTGCTCGCTGTTGACAGTTTTATTGCGGGTGAAAAGGATGTGCGACAACCTAACTTCAGGTTGATGACTTCGTTAGAGCCGAGGTTGCTAGAATTTTGTATTCGTTGGATCAGAGGTACATTTACTATTGCAAATAAGAAAAAAAAAAATGGGGATTTTCATTTCCCTCGTTGAATGCGAGGTCTCGTTGGATCCAACCTTATTTTTATTTGAGGTTCACTGCATTGCTTTTCTACAGTCTTCATGCAAATGTAAAAACAAGCATGATGGATGATTCTCCAGGTTTTATTTCTTGAAAAGTGTGACTGACACTAGTGACACTTACAGTAGCCCTCACATCCTATTTCACTGAGTGCGTGATTATCAACTGATTGTTTAACCTTATGATTATAACCTCATGATCCATCTTCTTCCCTTCCCTGCCTTGTCAGTCATGCTATAATATTGTAATAGTAAAGTTATTGGCTCGCTCTAAAAAGATCACCATAAATATAGTTGTCAGGTTAGTGGCCTGAGTCGGGTCGACATAGCAGGGGTCATACTAGCCCGACCAAGTATAGAGCGTCCTGGGTAGACGTCCAACCCCCTTTCCCTTTTATAGAAATAGCGTCACTTCTGGAATGGTGCATGAGTTCAGCCAATGACCGGCACTGTAGCCAAGGGAAAAAAAAATTGCATGCTCACCCTTGTATGAGGGATTGACGACTAGAACTAGAATTATTATAGAATGATTGCAATTATGTGACTTAGTACAGTAATAAACGTGTG
This sequence comes from Ellobium chinense, assembly GCA_033807755.1. Taxonomy (NCBI): domain Eukaryota; kingdom Metazoa; phylum Mollusca; class Gastropoda; order Ellobiida; family Ellobiidae; genus Ellobium; species Ellobium chinense. The sequence continues at coordinate 161,069 of JAWQUT010000528.1, read as the reverse complement.
TATATCTTATTTGATGAGTGATGTCATAACTCTGTGTTCTACACCGTAAACTAACAATGTAGGGGACTTGTCCCCAACACCCCATCCAAAACACCAAATGGAGTAACAACACAAACAAATATTAGCGAAGCAGCAGCACAACAATTAGTGAAGCTACAACAACAGGCGGAGCTACAACAATATAAACACCCATGGCCCTAATTTTTATACCTAGACCTAGCGCCTGCTCACTGCCTTATCAAACACTTTGATCATGTAAAGTAATGTAATGCACCATTTAACCCTGTAGGGCCTACTGTTCCATATTTGGCACATGAATTTGGAGAATATATTTAATTATGATAAAAGGTAATCCTCAACGAACCAGCATACTGTACTCCTATAATATGGCCTCTGTAACCACAGAATGATAACTGTGTTTAGATTTTTAAAACGTTTGTCTCTAATATTGTATTAAACAAAGCTATGTGCACTCTTTACTCAGTACATATAAAAATACATTTCCAAACAGTATGTTCACTCTTGGGTCTTAGAGGGTTAAAGTGATTTGGCATCATGTAGTAGAACGACTTCAGTGTCTTTGTTAATTCATTTGAAATAAAGAAAACCATGGACGGTGCACAACTTCAGACAACAGAGATATTTTTTCAACTGTATATGGAAAGCAGAAAGAAAATTAAAAGACAATCAAATAATCCAAGAGCAAATCAGAAGAACTCAACTGTATATATATTTTACCGTGGTGAGTAATTACAAACTATTGCCTGTTGGGGCGTATTCAATAATAATGCTTCGGATGTGGGTAATTTTCCATGACAACTTCAATGTAGTGATTTTTGGTGACATGATTTTCTAGACATGAATGGAGTGACACAGTTTAGTAGACAAATCATGGGGTCATGTGGTTTAGCAGACCCTGGGATGAACAAATCCCATGCAAGTAGTGAAAGCAATCTCATCCGCGGTTAAGAGAGGCCATCTCAGACATGTGAATGAGAAATAGGGATGACCGGTCAGTCAATATTGGTGACGGCTTTAAAGAGAAGTATACAGCCTTGTATAGCAACAATAACCACAACTGCTCATGTGACCACTCTCAGCTGACTCACTGTAACATCTGTCATGCTTGTTGTTTTTTGAGGCTAGTGCCCCCCCCCCCCCNTTTTTTTTCTCTGCTCTACGCGACGGTTCTGGTCCGCGGTTCCGGTCCTCCACGATTAGAGAATGTTGCAGTTAGTAGTGGCTGATCTTGTTGGGATCAGTTTGTTTTTTGTCTCTCTTTTAACTAGGGCGGTAGTGCGTTCTGCGCCCGTCCCGCCCGCTAGTACTGAGACTGTCTAGTGTCAAGGTCAGCTCGACCGTATAGTGCTTTGAGTAAACGCATTAGCCTTCCCAAGGGTTCGAGTGGGGCTGCGATCCGCATGTTTTAATTTTAATTAGTCTAGAAGTTGCTGTTCGTACCTTTTTGACTAGCATGTTTGTTTGGGCACATCATATGATGATGATGTCATTTATTCCAGAATTTCTACTGAAATTATTATAAAAAGCACGAGAGTGAGAGAGTAGGGAAGAGTTAGCTGTTATGGCCTGTGCAGAGTGGATTATTTGCTGGTTACACCTTGTTACCAATAAAGAAATATTCTGTTTCCTGCACAGCAGACTTGGTTTGTGTATCAAAGTGGCAACGTCAGTGGCGTTTCTAAAGAGAAGCAATTGTATTCATTACCTCTTCACTACGCGCCTACACTAATCGACACTTGCTCGCTACACTCACCATAGTGTAAAGCTGTTTGATGGTCACTGTCCTGCAACAAGAACAAACACATAGTGTCAGAACTCACATGGGTCTCCTCTTGAATGTTCACTTCTTAATACTTTGTGCACCACAGCCTTTTCATGTTTACTTTTATAATGTTACATCTCCAACATGGCAAGAAGACACAGTGCAGGCAGTGAATTGTGCCATCTTTTAGCTTCACTGGGTTACTTGCTCCCTGCAACGGATGATGGCGATGGGAATAAAGAAAGGGGAAGGCAGACAGTACAAACTGTCTGGAAGGAAGCGAAAGGCCCGCAATCAAATAACTGTGGGAACTATCAGTAGATGGACTCTTCGCTGGATCCTGGATCGGGGAACGGAGCACCTATGGGGTTGCCCGGAGTGCAGTGATGTTGCAACCCTGAACAATGAACAATGAACTTGCTCCCTAAGCATTCTGACACCAGGTGGTCTGGTCCATCTTTAGTTTCTCTAGACTAGGCAGGGAAGTTGACCTTGCACCATGTTTTATAAGTATTTAGAGCTACTAAATTTAAATCCACCTCTCTTGTTAGTAGCTGAATTAATATATAAATATATATAAAATATTATAAAATACTGATATAATAAATATACTATAAATCTGTGGTACAGCTGAGCTGTGAAGTTAGTATGCAAAGGAAAAGTACACAGAGTGTTAAATGACTACATAAGATTTCATAAGAAGAATTCATGAACCGGTATAGAATATTTCTACTTTACTTACTCTCAAACCATGAGAATAACTCAGGAAAACCCATCACAGGACATGTTTCTATCTTCTGACACTTATCCAGTGTTTAACAAATCTCTCTGATTCACACATGACAAAATAGTTCCAAGATAAAAATATTAACCATTCATCTCATTTGTCAAAGATATTTTCAATAATTTTTCCAGATGGGTTGGTAATTTTTCATTTCAGGCATTTCCTTCCACAAACAGAAATGCACAGGCAATTTTTCAAGATTTTTTCACATTTTCCAAATGTGTGGCAACCCTGGAGACAGACAAAAAAAGATGACATAGCCAGATCTCATGTTTCAATCCACAACTAATCCAAACACACCTGAACTGTGAATCTAGAAATCTTGGCTGTGTGATAAAGATGATTTTACACTAGATGTCTTTCGCTCTCCTACTCCACCTCCCAAAAGTTTAAAAACAGAAGAGCTCACCTGAATGTTGATATCTGCATTCAGACATAGCAACATCTCTGCCATACCGGTCAGCCCTCGGTCACTGGCCCAATGCAAAAGGCCCAGACCCTGTTAAAAGACAAATTTTAAAAATATCTATCACCCACATGACCAAGAGACATTTATATCTATGATGAGATACCATCCTTAACATAACTCTCACTCAAGCCCAGTAAGTCAACATCTGGCTGAAAATCCAATTCATTTTGTGTTAGTAGGTCCAATTATTCTAAGTGCTAATGATCATAAAACTTAATTTATACCCAAGCACAGCAGCCAAAATATATCCATATTATTTGCCTGCTCATTTTGGTAATTCAGCCAAATGTTGCTACAAACACAAAGATGACAGTGAAGAATGAAAGTTACATTTCCCATCAAGACATCACTGAGCCCTCAAACTATGGCAAGACCAAATGTACGTTTTGTTTTGATGTCTCTGTTGACTGTTTTCTATGGGCTTCCAAAGATAGGAAAATTTTGCTGTATATTTTTAATTAATGTTTTTTTGGTATTCAGGAGGATCACTCAAACTGAATTACCTCCCTCTAATGGATAAATGAAAATGGTTGTCTGATTGTAAGAATAAGAATGGGTTGATCAGTTTATTTTCTTCTCTCATTTAAAGCTTGTTAAACCAATCTAATATTAGTAGCATTCCCCATGCAACACAATCAGTTTTTCTGCCTGCTATCTCATCATCCAACAAGTTGATCACCCTCCACAATTGTGAGGATATCTGAGTTGACGGGCTGTTATGCTTACCATCATAGATCTTATAAAATGGGAAGCTAAATCATCCTCAGCATTGCACAGTAATAGAGATCTAGATGCCTAGTCTCCTGCTATAACCAGTAAGGTGTAACTGTAAGACAGCAGTTAAGTGGTTAGGTGCGCTTCAAACTAAATTTAGCCCACTATCAACTATACAACCAGCTCTAAACAAAAAATCCAATACAGTACATAATTGCTAACTGGGTATTCTATTATCTCTTTCCCACTAAACCATCCATGAAGGCAGAAAGGTTGTTTAAAAGTTAAGGAAGAGCACAAATTCAAGGTTTCATTGTTTGTTTCATTATTCCTAAAACAATAGGAAAAATGGCGGGATGTAGGACCAGACAGGAACATATCGACACGCTCATAAGATAATTGCCTAAGTCATTTATTTTTTTGGCAGAAGAAGCTGTTACCATTGATGCAGGGATCTCAGTCAATGACATCATCGAGTTATGGGTGATATTTACTAACAGCATTTTACACTACTTGACTGCTGAATAACACTTAGGCATTTTTAGAATTCAAAGTTCAGTAATCAAAACAAAGAGTTTTTTCTCCTTTGCTCATAATGACAAAAAATGACTGAGGCAATTATCTTATGAGCGTGACGCTATATACGAACGCACTGATGAAATTTGTTTTTTAAAATCATATTTTGAAAATAACCAAGACCGATTATCATACACAGTGACAGAAAATATCCAAGACTGACCACCACAGTTTATTCATGGTGACAATCTACATATTATTTTCCAACTTTAAATGAAAGCTGCATGTTTCTGAGTTGTGTGGTTCTTTCAAAATCTTTGACACAATTATTTATGTAGTGTCTTACAGATATACAAAAAATATTTAACAAGTGTGGATGCACATCTCCTGTCAGACTGACGTTTTCCATGATAACATAATCAAAATCATCACAGAGCAGCCTTTTGTCATGTGAAATTTACCTAGTGTTTCACAAAGATTTCTCTCTTCAAACTAAGTAAAAGTATTTCCACATACATACAAATTAAACCATCAGTTCCATTTATCAAATCTTTATAAATTGTTATGTCCAAGCTAGCTGACTTCTCTGTCAATTTCAGTTCAGGAATAGACGTTATCCGGAAATCCGATTGCGAGAGGTAACTCCTGAAAGTTAACACTTAAATGAGTTATGTCCCCTTTCCTGGACCCACTCGACAATACCCCGAGTTGTACACAATGTGANATTTTCAAGATTTTTTCACATTTTCCAAATGTGTGGCAACCCTGGAGACAGACAAAAAAAGATGACATAGCCAGATCTCATGTTTCAATCCACAACTAATCCAAACACACATGAACTGTGAATCTAGAAATCTTGGCTGTGTGATAAAGATGATTTTACACTAGATGTCTTTCGCTCTCCTACTCCACCTCCCAAAAGTAAAAAAACAGAAGAGCTCACTTGTATGTTGATATCTGCATTCAGACTTAGCAACATCTCTGCCATACCGGTCAGCCCTCGGTCACTGGCCCAATGGAGAAGGCCCAGACCCTGTTAAAAGACAAATTTTAAAAATATCTATCACCCACATGACCAAGAGACATCCATAACTCTCACTCAAGCCCAGTGGGTCAACACCTGGCTGAAAATCCAATTCATTTTGTGTTAGTAGGTCCAATTATTCTAAGTGCTAATGATCATAAAACTTAATTCATACCCAAGCACAGCAGCCAAAATATAGTTCAAGTTCAAGTTTATTAGGCACTTGGCCAGTGACATACATCAATAAGTTTACAAACATGAAAGAGTCTCCAGCATACTGTGCCCCATGTGATCCACCTTCAGACATTTCATTCATACTCTACTAATATATCCATATTATTTGCCTGCTCATTTTGGTAATTCAGCCAAAATTTGCTACAAATTACAAACCAAAGATGACAGTGAAGAATGAAAGTTACATTTCCCATCAAGACATCACTGAGCCCTCAAACTATGGCAAGACCCAATGTACATTTTGTTTTGATGGCTCGGTTGACGGTTTTCTATGGGCTTCCAAAGACAGGAAAATTTTGCTGTTTATTTTTAATTAATGTTTTTTTTGGTATTCAGGAGGATCACTCAAACTGAATTACCTCCCTCTAATGGATAAAAGAAAATGGTTGTCTGATTGTAAGAATGAGAATGGGTTGATCATGTTTCTGAGTTGTGTGGTTCTTTCAAAATCTTTGACACAAAGTTTGGTGTATGTCTTATAGATATACAAAAAATATTTAACAAGTGTGGATCCACATCTCCAGTCAGACTGACGTTTTCCATGATAACATAATCAAAATCATCTCAAAGATTTCTCTCTTCAAAGCATGTGAAAGTATTTCCAAATACAAATTAAACCATGCACCAGTCTCATTTATCAGATCTTTATAAATTGTTTTGTCCAAGCTAGCTGACTTCTCTGTCAATTTCAGTTCAGGAATTTACCAGACCTGGAAACGCCAATGGCAGTTTTCCATGATTCATAAATTTTCTAGATTGTTATGTGGCATCCCTGTCCCTGTCACAGTCATTAAAATTGGTATCAGTCAATGTGTCCCAGTTTACTGTGTGCTGTGGTCATGTTCCGTCATAGTACAGTTCTTGAGTACTGATTAGTTTGTGATGTTGTGGGCTGGTTACTGAGAGACTGGTGGGTGAAAGTGTTCTGTGGCTCAGATAGGCAATGGTTTATTTTCAAGATTGTTTTATAAGTAAATGATGCAGTGACACATCATTGTGAATGAAGTTTGTAAAGACTCACCTCACTGTCTAAACCGTTAACACTGACTCCCTGTGAGACCAGCATGTCTCTCACTTTCTCCACATTGCCCTCCTTGCACCAGTCAAACACAGTCTTCTCTACATCACTCAGCTCTTCCTCTGTGTTGGCCATCACGCTGACCGCCACGCCCATCCCCTGGCGACGAGGTGCTGGATCTGAACTGTCCCCTCCACTCTCACCTCTTCCATCTGCTGCCTGCATTCATCAAGAGAACAGAATTTTGTCACACATAAACCAAACAAGATTTGTATCCAGCCCACACCTCAAATTCCTTACAGATACAGATACTAGTCAAAATTTAAAAAAGCAGTCAGAAACTCACAAAACTTCGTTAATAATCAGTACTAAATGTACATTTGAAAAAAAAACAGGATGGAGTTTTGTCCTGATAGGATATAAATATTCACAATTGTTTTAACATGTACTTCAAGAAGGGCTGGTCCTGACTGATGAAAATTGTTTAAGTCCAACAGAATACAGTTGAATACTAAAAGAACAGGTCCAATAATGTAAAGTGAGTTTTGAATACACTCTGATACTCTACCACTTTATATTCAAACACTAAATGTTTTCGTATGTTGGCGGCGACTCCAAGTATTCGTACACTGCCTTATAGCCTGAGGAATTTCAAAGCGAAGTGATAAGATGGCAGACACTGAGTCATGTGGCAAGGACATTGTGTGGGCCGCAAATGCCTAAGACTGACTGAGTTAAAACCACCTGTATAGGAGACCAGAACCACTGCTGAATGCAAATATTTGTATCGTATTTGGCACAAATTCTGACTAGCTGATTATTCACCTTAATCCTCATGATGCGGTGATAGAATTTATACTACCGTCCACTAGCTTCCCCCAAGTGCAACAATAGAATATATACGCAACTCCTTGCCGACCCTGAGCGTAGCGATAGAATTTTGCACCCACTGTCACCTGACCAGCTGGCAACCGTCATTATCCTAACAGAGGCCACACAGGCCGCTGAAGGCTGGACCCGAGTAGCCTCGCAATATATGAGTTAATAGACAAGTGCAGCAGGGCTGACACCTACCATTTTATTCCTCCACTCCTGGTCTATGTTGGTGAGTAAAGACACGTACTCCATCATGGCCTGGCACTTGTTCATGTCCCCAAGTTTGTGCCATGCATCCCTGAAGAAAGAGGATTTTTGATAGAATCAATATAATGTCCCAGTAAACTGAACCCATAATTTATTCAGGTAAGCAGCAGGAACACTAGGACAATGTTAGATGAGCAAGTAGGTGGAAAGCTTTACAGTCTCCAAAGCTTTCCACCTACTTGCTCATCTACACTCCTGTTTTTAGCTTTAGGGCAATTTCTTTACTTTTGTAGTTTTAGGACAATGTTATACCTACACCCCGCGATTTGCTTAAAAGGTGACTGACTACAGTTTACAGGGTTTGTTTGCTTAAAGGTTTAATATCACCAAAGAACAACTGTTCCTCACAAATACTTGTGGCAGCATTAATGCCTCTGGGTATACTAATCAAACCTTCCAGTGCTAAAACTGAATGCAACCTGTCTAAAGTGGAGATATTGAACAATTCAGCAAGTTCCAGAAGGGAGAAGAAAAATTAAGTCTAACAAACAGGTAGAACCTGACTGATGATGTGTATGCACGGCAGCTCAAACTGGAAAATCCAAGCGTTTTAGATTTCTTGACAGAATCCCATTAATTACCGCCGCGCAGCACCAGACCATGCCGCGCTTGGGGTCAATGTCCGGTTAATTACCTGCCGCTGATGCCACGCCGTGGCAGGTAAAACAGTGGTTTTTTTCACTGAAAAAGACGTTTAATAACTGAGCTGCAGTCAATTTCAAATCACAGATGGTTTAGTGAACACAATGTCTCTCCTCTCGATCATCTGTGTTGAAATTTTCAGGGGATTATCTTTTATAGTGTATCCGTGGCAACGATCTGAGGTGTGTGTGTATTTGTGTTAATTTGTGTAATATGCCTATATATTCAGAAGCTTATAACTAAGAAAAGGCACCATAAATATTTTTAAAACAAGTCTTACTTTGCTTTATATTGATCAAATTTAATAGTAGGTAAATTTTATTGTGTTTCCAAAATTAACATAGAAGTTATGATTGATAGTTCGATGTGTGTGACTTCTCATCATTTTCATGCCCTAGGTCATCACTTGCAGTTGTTTTTAAGATAATAATTAGAGGGATTTCCTTCCCCCGTAATGAATGGAGTATAGTTATGAAGTGCTTAAACAGTGTTTGGAAGGTTTGTGTCGAACATGTGGTAAAAGAACTCAGACAAGAAAGCAGAAAGCCTCGCGACCGACACCTGTCTCATGCAAAATCTTTTCAAATGACATCTTGCTTTTGTTCCATATCAATATTGACAATGATCAAGAAGACTCATTTTCGTCTAGGACCAACATGGAATTGTGCCCCAAGCTTTTCATGGAGGTTCATTTATTGGCAATCACTGCTACAAATATCTAAATGAAAAGGTTCGCACAGATCTAACTGAAAAATTGCACAGCACCACAGCATCTTTGACTGTGACCAAAGAAATAATTCAATGTTCTCTTGCCGCTCAGTCTATAGTCAATAGATTAAACAGGGAATATGTTGTTGTACATTCCCTTGTGTCGCATGGAAGTGCCATTACCCACGACACAGTCGAGGAGGCAAAAATCGCAATTAGCACCTAACTTGCCTCCTGCATACACTTCTTTCCTGACAGAACAACCCCAAAACATCACATGCTCGAAAAACATAGTGTAGCATGGATGGAACGCTTTGCTTTTGGCTTAGCTATGCATGGAGAGCAGGGTGGTGAAATGCTCCATGCTACAGTCTCCAACTTTGAAAGAAGAAGTCAGGGCATTAGGCGTGAAACTTCTCGATTACAAAACATCATGGAGCCCGTGCATGTAAAAACGGCACCGCAACTCCACGCTCTCGAACCACAGCCAAAACGGAGAAATAGGAGAGACAAGTAGGCTGCAGTAGTGCATTTAATATGTATATAGGTGTATAGTAAGTTGTGTTATTTAGATTCCCTCTGAAGAGAATATATCTACTGTTTATTTCTCATAATTTCAATTAACTGGACTGAAAAACTTCGCATGGACCTGCCTCAGTAGATGGCAGAAACATTCACCAATAAATTATGTCCATCAAGCGCCATGTCGGAAACATTATTAGGTGCTAATTTTCTTGCCCTGACCGCCGTACGCCCCCCGGGGCGCTCACGGGAGATAAGATGGCCACCGCACCAAACTAAAAGTCGTTTGAAGAGCTGCCGTGTATGTAACATACAATTATTTTCTTTTATCCCATGTACTATGCTGCCCCCCTGCCTTCCTCTGCCCCCTAATACTGCAGGCTAAAATTAGGGCTAATCGTGTTTGAGAGGAGGGGTGTCCAGGCTGATCCGTCGATCTTGAAGCTGCTTAAAGATGTATGAGATACCAGAATCGACATGTCTTAAAATCTTGCTCCAAATATGGATTATTGGCATTATTTGAAAGAAAACAATTTATATTAAGACAGCGAGTCAACCAAATCTAAAACAAAGTGATAATAAATGAGCACACATGCACTACTTCTGCTAAAGTGTCTGAGGAATATTAAAGTAAAGATGCTCTAAGTGCTTTAGAAACACTCAAAAAGAAAAAAAAAGAAGAAATCTGCCGCTAGGGAGATTCAATTCCAGAACCTTTCATGCCGACAAACACTCACTTTTCCCTTTAGCCACAATGCCAACAACTCACAGCTGAATCACTCTCAATGAAATGATTTTCAAAGTACCACTACCACTACAGTCAACTGGACCTATGATAATTTTGTACTTTCAGAGTCTGCGCAAACTGACTCAAATAGCAACAGGCAAAAACATGGTCCAAACCTGGAACTCAATAAATACTTGCAAACCTTTTAACTCAATCCCTGTTGATTTCCCGAATGCCCTTAGTTATGTTTCCTTCTTGATGCCCCCATATACGCTTAATTTTGAACAACTCTTGATATCATTTGTTGTTTCTGTTGATGTTTCCTGCCCAGTGCTTTCAGGCAATAGAAGTAGACAAGACCTGTGTTCCTATTTCCATTTACAGAATGAAAATGGATAATACATAAATGCAGCTGGTATCAGAATGTTGCAGTGTTTTCTGCAGACTGCATGATTAGCCCCTCAAATTTCAAAATCCTGCCTCAAAATACATGGAACAAGCACCCATCTCCCCTTCTCTCCTGCACTCTTAGGTTTGCATTACTTGAGAAAAACCTAAAATCCCTCTAAATATGAAGAAATCAGCTGAAAATTATGACACGGGAGGAATGTCTCTCCCAACATATGTGGCCTAGACAAAACACTGATGTTGTGATTGTTTTGGTTTTTTTTGGTGGAGTTATCTTTCCTTGTAAGTGAGATTAAGAAAGCTGTGCAGTGGACTTGCTTCGAGAGGAAAATGTTAAAATTTGTTTACTCATGCCAACACAAACACTGTGGTCATTCATGACCACTAACATGCAAATAAGATGAATACACGACACACTACACAGACATTGACAAAATCAGCTGCTCTTACCACTTTGCTTTGCCTTGAAAATCAAAGAAACTTGGTTTGGATGTGTTGCATTTGCCTTCATTTGCCTATGGATAAAGAATTATATGAAAATATTGGTAGGCATACAATGTTGGAAATACCGGTGATGTATTATACTCTGTCTGAGGCTGAATGAGAAGAGGAATAGTGAGCAGTACCAACATCTGATGCTGAGAAATACCAACAACCTCCAACAAATTTTGAGTCTTAAAGTTTTAGTAAAACAGTTAATTGCGATATTACTCCAGATAATTGCAATATGTCAATGACTAAGAACTCATGTTTCAGGGATAGCATAAAGGTCACTCACCTCTGGCACGACACAATTTCATTACGTTACGTGTAAAAAGTAGGATATGTTTAACATGGCTGGAGAATGGAGGAAAAGGGGAGAGGAAGGGGGGAGGGGAGGGGAGGGAGGGGGCAGATGGAGGAAGAATGGATATGAACTGCCCAACTGATAATCACTGTGCCTGAACAGCAGCACACAATACCCTGACCACTCTTCACACTGTGCACTACTGCACCCATCCTGTCACTCTTGCAAGATTTCCATACAAATTACAATGCGCTCTACACCTTAATCTTTTATTTTAATTCTTTGAGGTCAGGTTTCTGTAAACTCACACAGCCTGAGTCTTAGTAAATCATGATGGATCTAACAAGAGGACTTCCCACTGCGCCCCACATCTCAAACGCATGAAACTATACTAATAATTTATACAATTACACATATTAAACTTTATATTTCTGTTGAGTGTGGTTGGCAGTCAGCCAAAGATTGGCTCCCGACCAAACCGCTAACATGTGTTCAGTGTTTCTCCATGTTACAAACACAAATTGGGGGAGATATTCCCTCCTTACCATAAATATTAGGAGACAGATTTGTAATCTTTATAACGGGATTTTAAGTTTTTCTAAAACAGTGCAAAGTTTAAGATGCAGGAAAGAGGGGTAGCTGGATGTGAGTTCTTTGTATTTTTATAAGGGATTTTGCAAAAAATGGGGCGAATTGTGCGGTGTGGAGAAAACTCTGTGTGTATATGTTATCTGTATTTGCTTTGCATCTGTGCTGGGACACCCGCCAAATCCAAACTCAGACCATTTTTGTTCTTGCTCTCAGGCAACCTACAGTCCTAGACTAGTTACAAAGTCATTTTTCCCTATCTTGTGCAAGGAATAGAACTGAGAAAAACATAGGAACACACATTGTTAGCTACATGTGATGAACCCCAAAAACTTGACATAGTTTGTCACTTTGGAACTCAAAAACACAATGCCCAAGGCACAAAGTCACAACAGAACCTTTAGTGTCCCATATTTCTCTAAGTTATATTGCTATAGAATCCTGAATTTTCTTCTGATAAACCATGAAAAACAAGCCATGCTATTGTGTCCTTTGTTACTTTTTTACTTATCAACAAATTTTATAAAACGTTCATATAATACAGATAAATGGACTCGCTGTTGAAAAATGGATCAGTATTACATGAAGTAGGTCAGAGTGATCTTGAGGGTGAGCACTAATGACCTGATTAGACAAATTTACTCACACAGACTCAAATAATAATGTTGAGTCAGTTGTGACTGTCATCAAAGCAGCCCTTACAAAGTCCAACATTGCAGATAGGAAGGAGACAGGAGGAGAAAGGAGCTGTTATTCAGTCCATGGAAATACAGGAAGACCCTTATCACACCTTACTTGTTGCTTTTGGTGTGCATACAAGTTTGATTGCTCAGCAAGTGTCATAAAAATGTCTTCAGGTATCAACTGATAAAAATAATCAATAGATTCTGCATTCAATTCTAATGATTCAGTTGGCCCATACTTCTCTGTAAATGCTACACATTGCTACCAGTATTAGAACAGTCATAACTCCATCCATCATTTGCAGTGGGTGTGGCACTTAGTCTGTGTGTGAGTACCTAGATCTGGGCCTACCACTTGCCTCACTATCATCATCAGTGTCAAAATCATGGACACCATGTAATCCCTGAACAACTAAATCACTGTCTAGCTCAATATCAGGCTGATTATCATCCACATCGCTTTCTGGAAGCTGGAATACATCAAACAAATTTCTACTAGAAGGTCCAGGAAGATCGTCGTCTGATAAGGTGCTCATTTAGCTCTCTCAGTCAACTCAGTGTCTATCACCAAATTTTGGCAATTATCAAAACTCAGTACTGCATCTGGTAATTGGTAAGTTTATGGGAGTTACTGTTCTTGGCCCTCGTTGCCGATATGTCCCGCAAATGGCCAATAACTAACACTAGTGAGCACCAGCGGTAATCAGCGGTACAGGATAATACTGTAGGGCGTCAGCGGTAGCAGCACTATGACTATGGGACACTAAAGGTTAAAGTATTTTCATCACTGTTCATTGGGCCATTCATCCACTGGTCCACTTGATATTATTAGGAAAAAGAGAATCCCTAGTTCTGTACTAAATCATCTTTAAAAAGTTTAAGATGAACTTTCCCTATGGAAGGGTGCATCCTCTGCTACCTTTCCATGACAGTAGCAATTCAGTCTATGACAAAATCCAAACCAGTGGGCTGTCCTGAGAGAACATTAACCGGTTAATCTCTAAGGACAGCACCGCAATGATGATGATACCATTCATTTAATCTTAGACAAGTCATGGAATTGGTGCTGTCGTTACCATTAGACGGTTAGAGAAGGGCAAGGCCCATGGCCATGGCATGTGATTTACTGATTAACCTTGCCTTCTGCCCCTCAGGATTGTTTTTAAGAATGAACACAATAGGGCTTTCTCTAACAAAGGCACCGATTTAGTCGAAATATCGATATAGTCCATGGTTTGTCTATGGTCTATGACTAAATGAACTGTAGTTAGTAGTCCTGACCCTGTATGTTTATCGTTGCGAGTTGCGGTACTGTCCTCCGACATTGCCCACAATAGATATTAAATCTGGACGAGTGCCATTTATTGTTGGTGACTGGGTTTCCATAATAGAAGATCTAGACCTAGTCTAGTCTAGGGAGGATTTCCATATGTGGTAACTGGTGATAAAGAGTTACGCTCGCTTCGACTGATGCTCCTGTCTCGATGGGCATTAGCCATTAGTATTAGGGTTAAGGCGTTAGGGTTATTTGGTAGGGTTAGACCGTTAGGGTTGTAATTAGTATGTTATTCAGAATTAAGGTACTGACCGTAGTTGTAGGAATTACCACATATGGAAACCCTTCCAGCACCTTAATTCCGAATAACGTACTAATACAACCCTAACCCTAACCATATCCCCTTACTTAACCCTAATCCTACCCCTAACCCTAACACTAATGCCCATCGACTCGAGACAGGAGCAAGAGTCGAAGAGAGCGTAATATCTTATCGCCAGTTACCACATATGGAAATCCTCCCCTAGTCTAGTCTGTCTCTAATTCTGAAGTCTAGTGATCAATATCTTAATCTTGTCAAGAAGAATAGACTTGTCTGACTCTCCGCAGAGAGTAAGGAGTATGTTGACTAGACGTCTAGTTCTCGCTTTAGACTGCCTAGTCTAGTTAATTACCTGTTTGAATCGACCATAGAAGTAGAGAAGCTTTTCGGAATCCAGCCTGCCACTTATCTGCCGCACATAATTTGTAGCAGAAGTAAAGACGCCTTCCAAATCATCGAACTCTAAAAGACCGTCATCCGCCATGCTCATCAGTTTCAGAGTTTGGAATGGTGTTGCCACTTTTGCCAGGTCCCAAGGCTGTGAGGCAGACAGCTCAAACTTGATTCATATAGCCACACAATTTAATAGGCGCCATCAAAATACTCAAACGTAGCCTAAACAAAAAGTACCCAGTCTATTGCAAAATGGACATTATTAGGAGAGATGGCAAGCAGCAAGAAATGATATTAAACTAACACATCGTCTCATCTCGACTTTCGAAGTATGCATTCGAAGTTCTCTTACACCAAGTTTTTATTAAAAAATACAGATTGCTTTCACTGAAAAATGATGGGACATTGTACAGAAATTAGAGAAAAATTCAGTTATTTAAACATTGTAAAAGAGTAGCCTAGTACGGTATCCATAGGGTTAAAAAGCGCAAAAGGCCTTAAACGTAGCCAGTTTTGACACCTTAGGGGCCAACCTGGTATATTTTGATTTCGAATGATGGACGTGAGGCAGATTTCTTGTCGCTAGTAGTAGTAGGTCCAAATCAATAACGCTGTACTGAACGTACGGACCACAAGCACGTGAGTTAAAAAATAAAGAAAATCCAGCCGTTGATAGAATATCTAAACTAACTCCATAACAAAAACAAGGATCTCACAGCCTAAACAAAGTAATAGCTATTCAGTTCCTCAGGCTCTGTGTAACCGGGTGGCAAGGTATATAGTATAATAATTATACTTTCTCAAGTGGGAGGAAGGTGAGCTTAGTCTGATAATTTTTCGGATGTTACTTAAGGAAGTGTGTCACCAGGGATTTAACCAAATCACTATGAATTATCAATTTTTGAGAAGAAGGGCCAAAAAAACCTACAATAGAAAATTTCTGTCCCTGCCAGGGATCGAACCACGGTCTCTCAGCTTGCAAGTCTGAACGTGTTACCACTACACTACAGGGATGCTAACTTCACAGCAATTTATAATTCTTAAATACCTACTGCCTGAATCGGTCCCTAATTTTCACCCCAACTGCTCACATCTGTGAGTAATATTGTTGAGTGCTGCTAATGTGTACTGCTCAGAGGAGCTGATTTCGACTAGCAATAATTACTCCCAGCAGAAAAAAACATGCTCTGTTCAAAATTTGCGAAAGGACGTAGTTCTAGTAATTTATTTTGTATAGGGATCACTTAGTTGTAATACACAAATTAATGTGATTATTTCTAATTACAATTCCTCTATTGGAAAATCTCTTTATCTTTAAAGGCACATTCAGATTTAAAAGGATAGGCATGGGGAAACATTTCACTTATTTGAATACCACGTTTTGCACAGGAGAGCTGTTTTTCCGAATATAATTCCATTAGCAAAGAATCTCATACTTCATAGAAATTCTGCAGATCATTAGTTTACTTTCCTCTTTATAGTAAAGTTTAAAAGATGATATTAAAACTTCTAGTATTTGAAATATGAAAGCAAATCCATTTGAATCGGAGCGGAGCAATCATTTACTGTCCGCACTCTTTTTACACTTTTATTTGTAGGTGGGGTTTCTACAAGTTTAAGACTTGTTTCTCTTATATACATGGAAGACATATCCGATACTGTTTCCTCTGCCTTCTTCTATGTACATCGGCAAGTCTGAAAACCTTTCCTTTGCACAACTGCTTCAGCATGTCCCAGTCTTACTTTTTAAGAAAATGTTTATGCCTTGTTTAATTAATCTTGTGCCCTGCTCCAAGTGCCAGGAGCAAAAAAAAAAAACATGATAAGACATAATATATTATTTGGTTTCAGTTACATTATATTTTTGTTATGAAGAAAATTATTCGGCATTGAATTGCGGATTAACATGTGGCATGTTCATTTTCTTTTCTTAGTTAAACAACACCTGCGCATACATTCCAGCAAAGTACTACTGCTTGGACTACTCTGTCAGTAGATTAGTGGCTACTGATAGTGCAGTCCTAACGTCTGAAATGTAGGTGATGATGTTGATATTGATAATACTGTAGTTCATTCTTACTTCCAACACATTGCAAATCAACCATGCCATCCTTAATCTTCAATGAATCTGATCGTTTTAATTGCGAAAGAATGCATTTACTGGAGTATTTCTTTCAAACGTCTTTTCATTTGTTCTATGAAAAAGTGCAAATCTATGAAAGAGCCCCATTTCTGATTTGTTTGTTGTTTTTTTTTTCGCTACGTTGCAAGCTATAAAACAGTATCAATCTACCGCAACGCAAGAAAACCTGCTGATGTTTATAAGAGCCAATCTGGCAAAAACATTACAGGTGCGCAATATAGTTGAAAATAGCGTTCGCAGTTAGATTATTGCCCGTAATTATAATTTCGTAGTTTCTACCAAAATAACCATATTTAACTGGGGTTTTTTTTTCTGTTACTTATGTCCCTCCCTCTCTCCCCCTCCTTCCCCCAACTCCCCAAGTGGTCTTTGTAAAAATATTGCTGGGCACTGCAAACCTGTACAATTTCCTGCCCATTCAGTGTTCACTTTAATCCCCCTTGCGCGCAGTGTATGTGTGTGTGAGTGTGAGTGTGTGTGTGTGCGTGCGTGTGTGTGTTTGTGTGTGTGTGTGTGTGTGTGTGTATGTGTGTGTGTGGGTGTTCGTGCGTGTATGTGTTTGTGTATGTGTGTTTATGTTTGTGTATGTGTGTGTGTGTGTGTGTGTGTGTGTGTGTGTGTGTGTGTGTGTGTGTGTGTGTGTGTGTGTGTGTGTGCGCCTGTGCCTGCCCTCTCTTTACTTCACAGCAACTATTTACAACCACTTTCTTAGTGACGTCTTATTGCCTGCTCACATTTTACTCGCTTGATCTCTCTATACATGCTATCTAGAATGTTTCCCGTCTCCCCCTTTGTTCCGCCCATGTCACACTTCTTTTTTAGTTTGACCTAGTCATAGTCCTGCTCTACTCTTTTTTTTTAATAGTACTACGATAGCTACTTTTCGCCCTCTCACTTTTTCTTACTCTTCTTTCTCCATGAACGTTTTGAACTCCATTTGCCCTATACGTTTCTTCGCACTCATTTCATTTCATTTTGTATATAATCTGATTCGAAAATTCGTAACTATTTTATATCATTATATAAGTCTATTCTGAATTTTGAATATTGCAGTGTTGTATTTTTTAATCCTTCGCTGGTTTGGACAGAACTTTTGTACTTTATTGGAATATGTTCCAAATGATGATGATGATGATAGTTCATTTATTTTCTACATCTGAAGAAAGACGCCAGTCCGAAAATTTGTGCATTAAATTCGTTAAATTGTTATAGTTTTCTTGCTTTACTTAGTTAGATCCAGTGCGGATAAATGTTTTGCAAATAATGATGATAATGATGATGATTATCATTATCATTATTATTTCTTTACATTTGACCTCGCCTTTTGTTTTTCTTAATCTGAATCACATGCTTTCGTGAAAGCTGCCGATTACCGTTCGACTGATTGATAGAATTCATCCATCATTTGAAATCTCCGGGAAGAGGAGGGAGATCACTTAAAACTTAGAACCAGGAAGAGGAAAAAAAACAGAAAACAACATTTCTTCATCAATGCGCATCAGAACCAGGCCTATTTCCGCACCGAATTGAACTCATTGTGACCGCTTTGATAGCCTGGTGTGAAAAGTAGGCCTAATTTTCACTATTGTAGCGGGAAACGATGAATATGCACAATGATCCGTGACTCTGGTCGCGTGACGTTTCTTCCCACAGAGAAAAATCTGTTTGAATACATACTGTACAGAGATCAGACGACAGCCATAGAGCAAAGACTGTTTGAATACTGTGCAGAGATCAGACGACAGCCATAAAGCAAAGACTGTTTGAATACTGTACAGAGATCAGACGACAGCCATAGAGCCTGCCAGCGATAGTTAGGTAATTTTCTGCGGTTTTATTGTCTAAAAACTTCGATTTTGCACATTTTCTAGAGCTATCAGTCATTCGAAAATATACAAGAGATGCAGGCCCTGTTCTGCCAGGCTAATGAAATCATGGAGAGTTAGTGACACAGGCATTTAGAAAGCATCATGTAGCCCAGGGGTTAAGAAAGTCGTAGTATATCTGGCTCATCCACTCTTATTTGCCGCATTTTTAATTTTTGTTGCTGTTGTTGTTGTTGATAGGTACAAGACGGACCAACCAGTCAAGCTGGCGATTCCACTGTGCAACTGTTTGATAGATCAAGTCACTCACTGTAAAACCTATCACCGATATTACAATCACATGCTTCCGAGCCGCTCCACAAAGCCTCAATAGCTCCTACAGACTCTGATCCAACAAACAGACAAACTGGGAAGGTAAAGAGGGTCTTCTTCTATGAGTCGTTTCAAGTTGCTAGCAGTACAGCTTAATTATTGTGATGTACTGATCACTAAGACAGAAAACCATCGTCTAACACAGGCCGTGAACACAAACACAAAACAGTTTGTCTGGATCAACCTGGAATTGACGAAGTTCCAAACTAAAAACTCTCTGACTCTGTGATGGCAACCGGAAATGAAATGCTGGTGTCCTGAGCTCGAGCACACAGACCGGAAGAAGGAAGATGTCTGCCAGCCAGCTTGCGGTGGCAAGGACCGCCTTCGGTATTCAGGGGACAGCATTGACTGGGATAAGGGGTGGCCAATGTATAAGAGGTTTGAACACACACGCTCAGGATTCCTCTTCTGGGACAGAATACGTCAGGCGGTGGAGCACGAGTTTCAGAAGAAGGTCAGTCTCGGAGATCCTGGAAGTGGACTAGAAAAGCTGTAGTCTGAGGCACGTTGTGGGTGGAGGGAGGTTGGTGTGGGGGTTGAAGTGAGAGGGAGGCATAGGAGATGATTATTCCCCCTCCCTCCCTCCCACCCCTCCCCTATTTGTTTTTATTATTATTGTTGTTGTTGTTGTTGTTGTTGTTGTTGTTGTTGCTGCTGCTGCTCGAGTCTAACAGAGTTCTAAAGTGACATAGGGTCAGGAAGCAGAGAGAGAGAGAGAGAGAGAGAGAGAGAGAGAGAGAGAGAGAGAGAGAGAGAATAAAGAAGGAAAGAAAGTGCGAGTTGTAAGGGAAGAAAGATGAAGAACGAGTGAAAGGAAAGTAATAAAGTAATAGCAGGTCGGAAGTGGTGAAGAGGTAACTCAGGAGAGCCCACCGCTAGAGGGCAGCCATAGATCTACTAGTTTCTGGTCATGCGCACTTGTTACACTTACAGACAGTCAATATGAGGCTTATTATATCACTAAACCAGGAACGGCGATTTCAGGCTCTGAACGTGAACGGGACCATCGAGTTTCAAATGTTTGTCTGATGCAGAAATCGAAAAGTAAAATCGAATTTTTGCGCGGCAAATTAAATTAATGATCCAGTACGCAGTTGTTCTATACTTTCATTCTTTCTTCTCAGATTTCTTTCTCATTTCATGGCATGACCCCCTGCATTTTCAGACAATTACTGTATCTTGAGCTAGAATAATGCAAAATCAAAACATTTTTATCTACCTAATGAAGGTACAAACACAAAGTTCTCAAGTCATACCTGCATGCCAAATAACCTGCTTTAGCCACAAGGTCATTCAGCTTCATTTTGATTGGCTGCAGGATAATCTATCTATCTATCTATCTATCTATCTATCTATCTATCTATCTATCTATCTATCTGTCTGTCTGTCTGTCTATTTGTCTGTCTGTCTGTCTGTTTGTCTATCTGTCTGTCAGTCTGTATCTGTCTGTCTGTCAGTCTGTATCTGTCTGTCTGTCAGTCTGTATCTGTCTGTCTGTCTGTATGTATCTGTCGTCTGTCTGTCTGTCTGTCTGTCTGTCTGCCTGTCTGTCTGTCTGCCTGTCTGTCTGTCTGTCTGTCTGTCTGCCTGCCTGTCTGTCTGTCTGTCTGTCTGTCTGTCTGTCTTTATAAGATAAAACCTTGCCTTGGGGATATTTTCATTCATTTGCTCCCGCTCACAGCCACTCGCAGCCACTCGCAGCTTAGGCGGTCTATTTACCTCCCCACTGTCTCACAGAACTTTATTTCTCCTTCTCTCCCACTCTTAACAAAAAACAAAAAACCTTCAGGATGAGTACGGGAAATTGGTTGAGAAGAGGCAGCGCACTGGCCGTGATGTCAAGTGGTCTCAGTCCGTGGACAAAGACGAGAGAAGAAAAGAGAGGAGACTGTTGGCTGGACACAAACCTTTTGTCTACAAGGCGGGCTCAGAGGCGTATCCGGACAGGTCAGAACATGGAGGCTGGGAGGGGGGGGGAGCGGAGGAGGGGAGGAAGAAACTGTCGACCACACATAACTGTGGAGAGAGATTAATGTTTTATAAATAACAAGACTAACACCCCATTTTACAAATGGGCAGGCAGGCAACGCACCAGCGGCGAAAGAATACCTAGCGCACCGAAAGGCATCATAGACGAATGCATTAGACTCCGTAAAATGTTGGACTATTGGCGAATCGGGCGGATTGAAAAGATCTATCGGAGATTGTATTTCGTTGCTATACACATTCTTTTTTTTAAAAAAGGGTAAAAACAATAAAGAGGACTGATGTGTATAGTTACTTTTTGTGTATCTTTCTACGAATTCAGGTAAAAACTGCATGTTTTTACGTTATGTAGTTCCCAAGAAATCTGTGACAAAAATTTGGCTGAAGCGTTTTATTAATTATATAGATAATCACCATCACTATTATCATCATTATAGGATTTCAACATAAGAATTTGCTACCATAGATGTCACGTTGAGAGCGTACGCTCACTGTTTATTCAGACATCAGACTCGCATGACATCAGCTTCTCTCACTAGTCTAGACTTGGATGCCTTGAAGAAACTAAGATCTGAATATTTTCCGTAATAACTAAGTTGAAATTATTACCACGTCATCATCATCACAACTATCACTACCACTACCACCACCACCACCACGACCATTGCCTACACCGCTATCTCTGCCTCCAGCACTCCCACTACAATCGCTTCCACTATCATCGTCATCGCCAACACCACCATCATCAACAACAACAACAACAACAAACAACAGGAACAAAAAAATCACTACTACTGCCACTACCACACTGGCACTCCACCACCATCATCACAATTACAACCATCACTACTACCACCACTGCCACTACCACTACTGCCACTACCATCACCATCGCTCTGACCATCAGGTTGCCGTCTGACGTGCTCCCAAGTCGCATGCAAATGCGGGATGAGGTAGAGGAATACATCTACGAATTTACCGACATGACAAGGGAGACCACTAGGGAAACTGACGAGGGTGATAGTTGAACTCAAGTTGGCTCCCCTGATCTTCAGCAAGTAACAATTTTTTTTCTCGATTAAAAATGAGGGGGGGTTTGGNNNNGGGATAAATGAAGAAAGGGGGGAAAGGAGGCGAAGGCGATCTATGTATAGTTTATTTATTAAATACTTAAAGATCAAGATAAAACTCGGAAAGTTTTTGTTTCCATGTTATTCTGTGGAGTCTTCATCGTTGTCTGGTGCGATTTAACCACATTATGTTTCACACGGTTACATCAGTTTAAGTCCACACCTTACCGCACTGCAAATGAACGCCCCGGAAACCATTACAAAATTTACTTTGGCAGCCGATGGGAATCTGAACTGATCGGTTCTGTTTGTAATTTCTTCATTTTTATTAGATCTTATCCTACAGACTCCCACACACGATCAGAACTAGGCAGTGCAAGATATGTGGAGGTCACACAGTCAGTTGTATTCAGTAGTGACACAGGAGCAGAGATAGACACGTGGCCTTTTCGTAAAGTTTCCCTTTCATAGATAAAGATTTACCTCACGATGTCTAATATCTCAGGAACTCCAGTTTCTGAACTGGTCGTTTTGAAATTCTAGATTAGGATGTTCACCTGTAATAATAATAATAATGACTAGTAATAGCATCCATTCTTTGAATGGACTTGCCTTGTCTGATCAGTGGATTTCTGACACCGGAAATGGGTCTATTGACGAATAACAACAAGGCATGATATAATTTTTACCCGTGAATCTTGATGCAAATCACACTGTTTCAACAAATAACTGGCAAATCCACAAAACTTTACACTGAAGAATTCTGTTTGTTGTTTTTTTTTTCTTTGTTTTGTTTTATTTTGTATTTGTTACTATAAAACCTCTCTAAGTAAAAAAAAATTAGGATCCTTACGCAACTCGGCATCGACCAAAACAGTGACATGTCAAATTCCATGGAGTGTAACTGACCTCATAATGAGCACCCTAAACATTACGTGAACTCAATGCCATAAGTGTAGTCTAGTAGTATGGTGATGACATAGAGACAAATAATCAGATAGATTCGAAATGTGAGGCATTTCTTTCTATTCCTGCATTGTGTGAGGCCGAAATGGGAGAAATAGCACTAAATCTTGTTATTCTTGGGCATAAAGTCCTTTGTTATGGGTTTTATAATTTAAGAGTGTAACCTGTCTGTCTGTCTGTCTGTCCTTTAATAGCTCGAAGCAATTCAGATACCAGTGCATAAAAAAGTTCTTCAATCTGCACCTAAAAACAGCAAAAGTGATCCAGAAGGGATACTCAAACTCGGATTCTAAAATTTTAACGCAAATTTGTGACAGTCTAAGTCTTAGTTTTAATGTACAGTTTGAAGAGCAATTTACATACATGTATTTGAATTACCTCGGGCATCCATATGATAATGCACTATCTGAAATTTTTATTACGTTTCATATCCTTTACACTCAGTCTATGTTTTACTACTGCACAGTTTTTACTGCAGGACTTTTGACTATTCATACAGGCGTGTAACCAGGTGTAGTGAGACATATGTGTGGCCGCATGGGAAAACCCGTCGGATCTCGCAAGGGGTAAGCTAGGGCCTTGAAATCGAATTTCGACATCCTGGACTAAATTGAGATTGATTTCTGTGGAATCAGATAATTCACTCATTTATCTTTCATTTCATGTAAATTTTTATTAATGAAACTGAGGTTTAAATGTTGTTTTTGTAGTGTTTTTTAATGAAGCACCCTTCGCTCAAAGGCGTGGTTAAAAAGACTTTAATCTGAATTTTCTCAAAATCTATAATGGCAACTGTATGTTTACAAGTTTGTCCATGACTTTGGAACTAATAAAGATATTGACCGCAAGTAAAGTGCAAACTATTCAGAAATAAATGGGGAATAATATGTTATCAATAACTCAATTTTCATATGTGGAAATTTGTCAAGGGTTTTCCCATGCGCCCATACATATTCTGGTCACTTCATTCAAGGGAAGTAATGTGAGCCGGAACTGATGTTATGTGGAAAGTGTGTCACTAGCAATTTTCCAGTATGCCTGTGAGAGATGAAGAAAGGTTGGAAAAACCTATCACTCGAAAATGTCGTGGGGGGTCGAATCCATGAGCTCTCAGCTTGCAAGTCAGAAGTGCTACCACTAGACCACAGAGACGCGAACATCTCTAGGTGTCGGAAACCGCGTTTACTGGTTAGAAAGACATGGTCCAAAGCCTTGTGTTTTGAATACACGCATTGCACCTCCATCAAAATTGCACCTCCATCAAAATTGCACCGCCATCAAAATTGCACCTTCATCAAAATTGCACCTTCATCAAAATTGCATCTTCATCAAAATTGCACCTCCATCAAAATTACGGCTGTCAAACAAAACCGGAAGTAATCGAATGATAAAAGATGGCGGAGAATCGTGGCGTTTCTTTCTGTTCATGTGTTCTACCATCAACCGTTTGGTACTCGCCAACTCGGTATCAAACAACAGCATTCTACATCTGAGACATGAAACATTGAACAGTATTCATATTCGCACTGCAATTTAACATTCACAGTCATGTGGGGAAAAGCAAAAACAGCCCCGGTGGTATTCGAGTAAAGTAAAAGTATTCGGAAACCGTATAATATTATACGAATCTGTACTTGTTAGATTCTCTACAGACTTACTCGACCTCTTCTTTTGGCCAGATATTCTCTATATAAATGTAAAATATGTGGAATGTCTCCCTTGTTCACCCATTGGAAGTGAAAGTAGGATTGTCAGCTGGAACATTGTGATTGAGGAATCTTCATTTGTTTTTGATTTCGAACTTGGTAAAACTATCAGCATGACTCTCAAAGACTATTCTTGATTTCAGACTCATCCCTGTGGTTGTCATCTGTTTCTGGAGCTAGTGTTCATAACAATATTTCATGATAAGTTTAGACATTGTCGTCAATGAAAACCTGCATGGCTGCAGTGAAAATAAAATACAAAAAAAAACAAACACCAACAACATAGCAATTCACTTCGATGTACAATGTAAGCTCATACAAAAGTGAGATTGTTATAGATTGTTCATTAAGTTCACAGCTTTCAAAAGATTGTTCACCTCAAAGTACATGTAATACTAATAGCCCACGTAAGAGAGCCCTCAGCTGTCGCTCATAAAAAGTTCATTAGTTTGGAGTGAATTCACGCGAACAAAATATAGTAAATGTATACCGTTAACTTACTGAGGCAAAGATTGTAACCAGCGCTATTTTTTACGTGGCGCTATTTTTATTGTTGTTATTATGTCATGTACTTGTCCTATCTTTGCCCCATAATATGGCAGCACCGCGCAACAGCGCTATTCACACCTGAATGCTCATTTTCAACATGTCACGGCGCCACTTGCAGATTACCTCCCTTGGCAATGCTCAGTGGGGACAGAAATATACGTAACAGCGCCACTCTGAACTTTCGGCCTTTTACTGGCGACTTACTGAGGACATCACGAGACCTACATTCTGAATATGAACGTTCATAAAGTTTTATCATGTGAAATCTGTATTAGACTTCACTGTTTATCGGAACATTCAGAAGCGTTTCAATGAGACTTACTGAGGTTTATCGATGTAATCGTTTTGAGAGCTGTGAACGCAGATAAAAATACTGTCTAAAGGTACTGAGCATACTCCTGTGCTGGGCCCTTTGCTGAATTGCAGAGACATTTCATTTCTTCCAAAAGTGACTCAAAATTCCGAAGTGCCCCGCTCCCCATAACATGAGACAAATGTGGAGCATCGCTAATGCGCGGTACTACCAGTGCCCTGGGGCAATACAGCGAAATGCCTCCAGGCACCCTTTAATGTTCTGGAACAAAAAAATGCGAGTGGCGCTATGGCGCGGTGCAGCCCAGTGTCTTTACATTGTCAGTGCTTGGAGGTT